>JAWPHD010010832.1:0-89582 GCA_037043455.1 Cyrtodaria siliqua | reverse complement strand
AATGATTTTAGGTTTAGATTATGGAGGATTATATTATTATTTTAGTATTTGATATAGTGTGGTGTAGGGGTGGGGAGGTGGGTTATAAGAGGGTTTGTAGATAGGAAAATGTGGGAGGTTTTGTAAAAGAATAGGGAGATTTTTTATTAGTGTTAGGAATTTAGGTGGTAGTAGGGATTGAGAGGGGTTTATTGTTTTAAGGAAGGGGGATGTGGAGTTGTAATTAGGAGGAGGGGTTAATTTTAGAGTGATGGTGTGTAGGTATTTATGAATTTTTTAAGAGATATTGAAGTTAAAATATGTTTAATTGGTATTATGGTAGGATTTTTATGGATATTGAGTTTAGATGGTTTGTTGGGGGTTAGGAAATTAGATTTATTTGGGTTGTTAGGGTTGGGGAGAGTTTAAAGATATGTTTTGTATTTGTTTGAATTGAGGTAGAGAGTAGGTTGTAGAGAGATGAGAGGTTTTTATGGGTATGGAATTTTGTTGGTTTGTTGAGTTGGAGTGTTTGATGAGGTTTTATTGTTGTTGTGTTATAGGATTTTGGTATTTATAGGATGTTTAGGGGATTTTTGGGAGAGGTTTGGGATGAATTTGGGGAGGTTTTGTGTTTATTTTTTATTTGTTAGTTAGGATTGAGTTTTAGGGTTTTTGTATTGTTTATGGATAGAGATTTTTATGAGTTGAAAGGTTTTTTAGATGTTATGATAGGAAGGTTGTTGAATGGTGATTGGTAGTTTTATGGGTAAGTTGAAGGAGAGAGTAAAGGGGAGGTGTGTGGTTTGGGGGTATTGAGGAAAGTGGAGGAGTTATTGAGTGGAATGAAAATTTAAGGTTTTGATGTAGTAAATGGTTTGGTGAGGAATTTTTAGTAGTGGTTATTGGGTGTGGGTTTAATGTTATGTGTGGTTTTAGAGGGGGTAAGGTGAATTATTTAGTGTTATTTGTGATTTGTGGAAAAATTATGATATTATTATTGAGATGTATGGGTTGAGGGTGGTGGTTAGGGATGTTTTTTTTATGGGTGATAGTGGGGGGTAGGGTTTTAGGTGTGTAGATTGGTAGGTGTGTTGGTGAGTATGTATGGGGAGGTTGAAGTTGGTAAATGGGGGTGTTTTTTGGGAGGTTATGTTATGGAGGAATTGGGGATTAAAGAGAGGTGTGGATGTATTGTGGGGGGATATATATGTAGTGAGGATATAGGGGTTGTTTGTTGTTATGTGTGTTTTGATGATGAATGGGGTGTGGAGAGTTGGGGTAGTAGTGGGGTGTGGGTGAGGATTTTTATGGTTGTAGTTAGGTGTATGGTATTAGTGAGAATTTTAGGTATGTAAGGGAGGTTATGGGGGTTTGGTGGTGGAGTTTGAGTTTTAGTTGGTGATATTGTGGATTAGAGTTTGATTTAAAGATGAGTATAGTGTGTAATTGAATGTGTGTTATTTTGAAGTGGGAGGTGGGTAGTAAGTTTGTAAGGGTGTAATATAAGGGTTTGTAGGGATGAATTTGAAGTTTGAGAGGTTTAGGTAGGTTTGGGTGGATTATAGTTGGGTTATTAGATGTATTGTATAGAGTAGGGTAATTGAGTGATTAGTGATTTATTAGGTAGTTGAGTAGATGTGTGTGAGTAGGAATTGAGGTAGGATGTGAGGGTAAAGTGTATGTTGATTTGGTATATTAGAAGGTTGAAGGTGAGGTATGATAGATAAGTTTGGTTGTGGTTGAGTTGGTTAAAGATAGTGAGATTTATATTGGTAAAGGTTTGTGAATGGATTGGTTATTGAGTTAATATTAATTAAATAAAGTAGGGTAGGTGTTGGAGTGGTTGAAGTGGTTTAAGAGTGGTGTAGTTTAAGTTGAGATGAATAAGTAATGTGTTGAATTGTGTAGTTTTAAGAGTTGTTATAGGTATAGTTTAGATTGGGGTGGGATTTGGAATTGTTATATTGATAAAGTAAGGGTAATAAGTGTAGTTGTGTAGTAAATTATTGTGTAGTGTTAGTTATTGAATGTAAGTAAAGTATGATTGAGATTAGATGGTTGTATTGGAATTTATTGATTATATTAGATATTAGTTTTGTATATAGTTGGATAGTGATATGTTGTTGTAGAAGCTGAAGTTGAAAATCACAGCATGAAAGAGCCGCCTGTCTGACAAGGCCTCTATCTTTTCAGCTGAACTTAAGGCAATTGAACTTGCTTAAATTATATTCAGGAATCTGATGATGACCATTTGTAATCTTTTCTGATTCCCTTTCATCTCTTCAAGCACTGGGTAATATGAAACATGATAACCAGTTGTGCTTCAACTTTTAGAAATGTACAATTTCTTATAATTGATAATGTTATTATTTTCTGCTGGCTTCCAAGCCATGTAGGAATACGTGGTAATGATAGAGCAGATAGTGCTGTAAGGCAGCATTAGATTTACATATATATAATACCAAATTACCTTATACTGATTTTAAAAGTTGTATTAACACATATATTCGTAACTCTTGGCAAACCGCTTGGGATTTGTCAGTTAACAATAAACTCCATTCAATTAAACATTACTCGGAGAATGGTGTTCTTCTAGTAGACCCATTCGTCGAGAGGAAGTTGTCCTAGCCGGTGCAGAATAGGGCATACACGTTATACTCATTCATATTTATTACAAGGTGAGCAATTACCAGAATGTATACCCTGCTTTGCACCGTTAACGGTCTAACACATATTGCTGGAATGTGTAGACTTTGATCCTATTCGTCAAAGGTACTACAATGTTAATACTATGACCGAGTTATTTAATACTATAGATTTTAGTCTAGTTTTAGATTTCCTGACTTTATAAATCATTATAATATGTTCTTATATATATTTACTTTTATATACCCGTTTTCGGGCATTTGTTGAATTACATCTATAGTTTATATTACTACCATACATCTCTTATTTTTTTAATTGTTTTATCTGATATATTTACATTAATTTTAATTAATCCTTCATCTTTCGTCAGTTTTTGCGCACAATATGACCTATTTATGTGTCGACGTGCTGTAAAACACCATTCATTCATTCATTCATTCTATCGATTTGTATGGAGATCTATGGAGGGTGTGAATAGGATACTCAAACTTGCACATCTTTAGAAGATGCTTATTCCAATATGGCCTATATGAACAAATGTGTTTTTGTTTCCCCATCTGTAATAGCTAAACACAACGAGACACAGTTCTGCTGATGTTAAACTGATTCATTTATATCTTATAAAAAGAGTTTTTCTCCATCCGAAATTATGTACCTATTCAAACTACTATGACACCGCACATTTCGGACAGAAAAAAGGTCCGTATTATCAAACAATTGAGAACACGCAACTCTAATTATTGTTCGTTGGTAACATTTATAATCACCTCAATTATCTTCACTTGTAGTTTCGAACCATATTTTGAACACGCATTAGTTTGACTGTAACGGAAGCTACGATTGGTCAGTTGTTTAGCTATACGCAATCTCATTGGATAAGGCATGTGTATTCCCTGTAGAGTCTAATTTGTAACAAGAATGGCGAGGTGTGAAATTTCCCAGAGGGGATATCGTAACAATAGGCAAGAATGCTCCTCGCGGGGTTTCCGCTGGGATGGATGAAAGCAATTAATATAGTCCCTTCCCAGTGACGGCGGGTAATTGATTGATTGATTAACAAGTTATATTGATGCGCTGTATGGCGCACAATAGATCAGTGTCGAGGGGCCATTTGTAATTTTATGGGACTATGGCGCAAGGCGCAGGCATATCCCAATCACTGTTTTGCGAGTATACTATTGACACAAGGTTGCCAGCGACTGTGAAAAGTCAGAAAAAATATGATTTTTGTGGGATGGGGAGTTATCCGTCCATTAACTTTTGCTTCAAACAATATCTCCACTGAAACTGCTAGTAGAACTTGACGGAACTTCACAGGAAGCATCCTTGCATTGTCCTCTCTTAGATTAATAAAAACCGTCCCAATCCATCAAGTATGGAAACCATTACTAAAAAATAGAAACATTGTTAAACAACTTGTTCTCATGACCTGTTGGGTAGAAATTGTTGAAACTTCACAGGAAGCATCGTTGCATGGTCCTCTCAGATTTATCCAAATCATCCGATCCATCAAAAATATGGATGCCTTTACTAAAAATAGGAAAATCTTTAAAAAACGACCTCATGAACTGCTTGGTAGAATTAAATGAAACTTCATAGGAGGCATCCTTGCATGGTTTTCTGTTAGATTTATACTAATCGTCCCAATCCGTCAACAAATATGGCTGCTGTTAGTAAAAATAGAACAATCTGTAAATGATCTCTTCTCATGAACCAATGACACAATTGTTTTGTGTACCAATGACACAATTGTTTTGTGTCGTAACCGTTTCTCAGATTTGTGTAAATTTATTGCCACCGTTATTAAAAATAGTTTTTTTTAACAACTCCTCATGAACCAATGACCCATTTGTTGTCTCATAAAAACCTTGGTTTATGGGATCAAATCCCAGTGGGGCAGATTTTTTTTTGTCATATCTCAGAATAGTGCATGCATCAGTTGTATGTCTTCCTCCCATCAATTTATACCACTCAAGATTTAAAGTTGATTTACTGATAAGATGGTAGGGCTTAACAGTTTTTCATCTAAACCAGAAAGAGTCGGGTAAAAATAAACATATTTTCAGAGAAAAAATGAGCTTGATATTGCTATTGAAATACTCCTAGAATGCACCAAGACAATCTGTAGTAAAAAAATTCGGAGGGAGCATTCCCCCTGACGTTCAATCCTCCGTGGTGCCACTGAATTCCGTCGTTGTGTTCTTGGGCAAGACACTTTCCCTTAGCCTCGTCCGTCGGATGGGGACGTAAACCGGGCGGTCCCGTGTATCGGTCTATCCTCTGAGCACGTTAAAGAACCATAGGAGTCTATTCGATAATAAGAGTAGGGCAGGTTCCCGGATTCCTATGTATCCTTCCCCTCTCTCTGGGGCGGCTCTAAATAACCTATACTGTGTTGATGAGCCGTTAAACAACATTCAGTTCAGTTCATTCCCCCAGACGCCCCTAAATTTGCATAGCTACGCCCCAGTCTGTAATAAAACAGAATTCGAAGAACATTCTTGTATTACATAATCAGTATTGCAATTAAATTTTGATTTTCTTTTACCCCCGCTTTCACAAAGTGAAATGGGGGCTATATAGGAATTGCGCTGCCCATAATGTCCCATTGCTTAACACATCTGTTGCGTCGCGTTTTTTGTAACACATATTTATTAATCCGGTAAAACTTGCTGTGATTTATATGTTCGACTGACATTTTGTTCAGTGAAGGGCAAAGGGTTTTGTCATAAGTGCTACAACAACTAATTCCCCACCCTGCCTCCACACCCCCAACCACAGACTCCATACAGCAAGTAGAGTGATACAGGCCCACTTGAGCCTGTTGGTATAATTGTTTCCTGTTTGTTTAAAGGATTATTTATTTATTTTTCAGTTTCTTTTTTTTTAATCCCCTGCCAAAGGTGGAGGGATATTAATTTGGTGTTGTCCGTCCGTCCAGAGCCATATCTTCATAACTGCAGGTTGGATTATCATTACACTTGGTAATAATGTTTATCCGGATAGTGGGATGAGACGCGGCTATTTTTTTCCGGAATTTTCCAAGTAACGCCGGAGTTATTGCTCTTTAATTGATACAAATTGCTTAATTATGTCCGTCCCCAGCCATATGTTGATTACGGCTTAAACTTAATTATAATATTTATCCCAATAGTGGGATGTGACGCGGCAAATTTATTTCGGAATCGTCCTAGTAATGTCGCCTTTAATTGATAAAAACTGCTTAATTCTGTCCGTCCATAGCCATATCTTGATAACGCTTGTTTGATTTTCATTAAACTGACATATAATGTTTATCCCAATAGTGGGATGTGACGCGGCAAATTTATTCGAAATCGTCCTAGTTATGCCGGAGTTTTTACCCTTAAATTGATAAATGTCCCCAAATTATTTCCTTTTTTACCTGAGAAACCTTTCTTCATGGGTTAATTTTTTTTTCTTTTTCTAATAAGAAACCTGGGTTCATGTGTTCAATTTTGTCTCATGGGGCGTCCGTGGCCGAGTGGTTAACGTCTCTGACTTGAAATCAGTTGCCCCTCACCGCCGTAGGTTCGATCTCTCATGGGCCTAGGAATCTTTATGTGAGGAAGCTATCCAGCTGCTTGCGGAACGTCGGTGGTTCTACCCAGGTGCCCGCCCGTGCACGAAAATAGCCGGGAGGGGCACCTGGGGTCTTCCTCCACCAATGGAAGCTGGAAAGTCGCCATATGACCTTAGGTGTTGGTGCGACTATAAAATCCAATTCAATCAATCATTTTTGTCCCCCATTTTCGAAGAAAAATAGAGACATACCGTATTTGTCGGGGTGTAGCGCGCACTTTTTTACCCCAGATTCTGTGGCTGAAGTTGGGGTGCGCGGTTTAAGCAACAAGTAATGATTTACTTTTTTTTTTTTCAGCCAAGACGAGAAGTTTTGTGGTTTTCAAAAAGTCGCAAGACCGGCCGTTTACTACAGAGATTGAATCGAACAAAAGTTGGCTTGTTTCTATTGTTTCAATAAAATGCTTTGTATGCTATATGCTTATTATCAATAAAAATAATAAAATCAAACTTTACCATGTTTTATGTTGATTATTGGGGAGAAAATACCATTGAAATCTTGAAAAATATCATTGTTTACATCAATCGGCATTTTGAAATGAAAACGAGGCTGGGGTTTTCCGAAAGCGCAGACTGGTTTAGTGCATGTTTTATTAATATAATAGAATTGTAATGTATAATAATTATTTCTAATAAACAACGACTAGGGGTACTTATTTACTTACTAGCCAATCAAAATTCGTTTTACATTTCCTCTTTGGTCAATGCTTCAAAATGGCGCTCTGCTGTCCTGTAATTGAAAACACATGTTTTTAATGCGCGGTTTACGCTACAATACATAAAAAAAAGTTTTTTTCCAAGGATTTCAGGCCCAAAGTCAGGTGCGCATTATATACGCATGCGCGCTATACCCCGACAAATACGGTAGGTGTTGATTTTCCGGCAGCGTCCACATTCAAATTTTGCGTTTAGGTCACTTTTTCACAAACTGTATGCACTAAGACCTTTCAAACTTTGCTTATAGTTGTATCTTGAGTGGTACATTGCAACGTGACAAAGCAAATGTGGATGTGACCTTCACCATCCAAGCAAAGGGCAGATAACTTTAATTGTTACATTTACATCACTTTCTCATGAACTAGAATTATGCACTAGATGCTTTAAACCTAATTTATAGCTTAATCTTTGGAAGAAAACATATTCTATTTTGACATAGTTGTGTCTTCGGTAGTGCATCTTTTTTTTTTGGATGGCTGGATTTCATCTATGACCTTGACCCACTTTTTGGAGCTGATGATTTTTAGCTCTACTGGCCAAAGGCTTCATTTTTCATCCTATCTTTACCAAACTTTACCAGATTGTTAATATCAATGAAAGCTTGCACACGTTAGAGAACCAGCCAGATCGGACCAATAACAGTGGAGTTATGGCCCTTGATATAGTTAAAAATGCTATATTTTGCCTCGTTAATACGATAGGGCTTTCATTTCATTTTTCATCTACCAAACTTTACCAGATGTTTTGCCTTTTTTTATTATTAGTATTTTTTTATTTTTTTTTTAATAGCTACATATATTTTTTTGATAATTTTTTTTTTTTATTTTTTTATTTTTTTATTTTTTTTTATTTTTTTTTGTTTTAACGCCGTGTTAGCAGGAAGCATTGCTGTGTCTATTGCATTTTTTTTCCAGTTCATTGATTTTTGTCGGCGCTACTCCTCCTAAACGCCTTGTTGGATTTCGACGAAACTTGGCAGGAAGCATCGGTAAGATGTCTAGTTGTGCATATCGCGTTCCAGTTTGCTGATTTATGACGGAGTTATGGCACTTTGACATTTTTACTTTAAATTTCTTGTCGGCGCTACTCCTCCTAAACTGCTTGTTGGATTTCTACAAAATCTGGCAGGAAGCCCGAGTATGATGTCTAGTTGTGCAAAGCATGGTATTTCAATGCAATTTTGGACAAGTTCGAAAACCAGCTAGATCTAGTTAGTTACGACAGGTTATGGCCCTTGATTTGTTGAAAAATGCTATATTGTATTTTCCTTTGTTAAATCTGTAGTTACTTTAAACTATGTATGTAAATCAACGAATGCCCGTCAACGGGTATATAAACAAGTATATATATATAAGAACCCCAACACACACACACAACACCCCATCTACCCATTTTTATGAAATTTCATTTATACAAGGAAGTGGGACAAATTCAAAAATGCCCATGCCAGACTAGACACAGCAGACTTATTGCCCATGATTACCAGGTGAGCGATCTAAGGCCATCCCATCCCTGTTGTTTTTGCAATGTTTTAAAAAAACTATTGATCGGAATTTTATGTCGACAACCCTTGATATAAGAGCCGTTTTAGCCAGTAGAGCATCCACAGGCCCTCTTGGGCCTCTTGTTTTTAATAGAATGGCATTTTGTTTTTAGCTCTACTGATCAGAGATCAGCAGAGCTTATGCCGTGGTGCGGCGTCCGTTGTCCGTCTGTCCGTAAACCTTTTTTTGTAGCGACTTCTTCTCTGAAACTACTGAATGGATTTTCATGAAACTTTACAGAAATGTTGCCCATGAAGTCTAGTTGATCCTAGCAAAAATTGATGTTGATGTGAAATCCAAGATGGCCGCCAGATCTAAAAATAGGTTTTTAAAAAACAAGTTTGTAGCGACTTCTTCATGAAAACTATAAGTGATATTGATATGGGACTTTTTCTAAAATGATCAGCATGACATGATGTTGGTCCTTTATCGAAAATCGTTTTGATTCGACGTTAAACATGGCTGCCAGCGGCCATCTTTGTTTACATAGAGTTATATAATGAAAACTTGTAGCGACTGTAAAATGATCAGCATGACATGATGGTTATAAGAGTCAAACATTATTTTGATTCGACGTTAAACATGGCTGTCAGCGGCCATCTTTGTTTACATAGAGTTATATAATGAAAACTTGTAGCGACTACTCCTCTGGAACTACTTTGCGGATTTTCATGAAACTTCACAGGAATGTTGCTCTTGATGTCTAATTGATCCTAGCAAAATTTCAGGTCGGCCGGAAATTCAAGATGGCCGCCACGGCTAAAAATAATTTTTCAAAAAACAAGTCTGTAGCGACTACTTCCTGAAATCAAAATCAATCAGTAGAGCTTCAAGGTCATTGACCTCTTGTTAATAGAATGGCATTTTGTTTTTAAACAAATACACTTAAATGTCATCTCAGCAAATGGCAAACTCGATTGTTTTTAGCTCTACTGATCAGAGATCAGCAGAGCTTATGCCGTGGTGCGGAGTCCGTCGTCCGTCTGTCTGTCCGTCTGTCTGTCCGTCTGTCCGTCTGTCCGTAAACTTTTATTTGTAGCGACTTCACAGCTGAAACTACTGGATGGATATTCATGAAACTTTACAGAAATGTTGCCCATAAAGTCTAGTTGATCCTAGCAAAAATTCATGTTGATGTGAAATCCAAGATGGCCGCCAAAGCTAAAAATAGATTTTTAAAATACAAGTTTGTAGCGACTTCTTCTTGAAAACTATAAGTGATATTGATATGGGACTTTTTCTAAAATGATCAGCATGACATGATGTTGATCCTAGTCAAAAATCGTTTTGATTCAACGTTAAACATGGCTGCCAGCGGCCATCTTTGTTTACATAGAGTTATATAGTAAAAACTTGTAGCGACTTCACAGCTGAAACTACTGGATGGATATTCATGAAACTTTACAGAAATGTTGCCCATAAAGTCTAGTTGATCCTAGCAAAAATTCATGTTGATGTGAAATCCAAGATGGCCGCCAAAGCTAAAAATAGAGTTTTAAAATACAAGTTTGTAGCGACTTCTTCTTGAAAACTATAAGTGATATTGATATGGGACTTTTTCTAAAATGATCAGCATGACATGATGTTGATCCTAGTCAAAAATCGTTTTGATTCAACGTTAAACATGGCTGCCAGCGGCCATCTTTGTTTACATAGAGTTATATAGTAAAAACTTGTAGCGACTACTTCTCTGAAACTACTTGGCGGATTGTCATGAAACTTTACAGGAATGTTGCTCTTGATGTCTGATTGATCCTAGAAAAATTTCAGGTCGGGCGGAAATTCAAGATGGCCGTCACAGCTAAAAATAGATTTTTAAAAAATAAGTTTGTAGCGACTACTTCTTGAAAACTATAAGTGATATTGATATGGGACTTTTTCTAAAATGATCAGCATTACATGATGTTGATCCTAGTCAAAAATCGTTTTGATTCAACGTTAAACATGGCTGCCAGCGGCCATCTTTGTTTACATAGAGTTATATAGTAAAAACTTGTAGCGACTACTCCTCTGAAACTACTTGGCGGATTGTCATGAAACTTTACAGGAATGTTGCTCTTGATGTCTAATTGATCCTATCAAAATTTCAGGTCGGCCGGAAATTCAAGATGGCCGTCACAGCTAAAAATAGATTTTTAAAAAATAAGTTTGTAGCGACTACTTCTTGAAAACTATAAGTGATATTGATATGGGACTTTTTCTAAAATGATCAGCATGACATGATGTAGATCCTTGTGGAAAATTATTTTGATTCGACGTTAAACATGGCTGCCAGTGGCCATCTTTGGTTACATAGAGTTATATAGTAAAAACTTGTAGCGACTACTCCTCTGAAACTACTTGACGGATATTCATGAAACTTCACAGGAATGTTGCTCTTGATGTCTAGTTGATCCTAGAAAAATTTCAGGTCGGCCGGAAATTCAAGATGGCCGCCACAGCTAAAAATAGATTTAAAATAAATAAGTTTGTAGCGACTACTTCTTCAAAACAATAAGAGATATTGATATGGGACTTTTTCTAAAATGATCAGTATGACATGATGTTGGTCCTTGTCGAAAATCGTTTTGATTTGACCTTAAACATGGCTGCTTTGTTTACATAGAGTTATATAATGAAAACTTGTAGCGACTACTTCTTTGAAACTACCTGACGGATTTTCATGAAACTTCACAGGAATGTTGCTCTTAATGTCTTATTGATCTTAACAAAATTTCAGGTCGGCCGGAAATTCAAGATGGCCGCAACGGTTAAAAATAGATTTTCAAAAAACAAGTCTGTAGCGACTACTTCCTGAAATCAAAATCAATCAGTAGAGCTTCAAGGTCATTGACCTCTTGTTAGATACTAAAATCAGTGTTCTCCCCAGGAATTTCTCAAGGCATGTCGTTTTTATCAGAGAAAATATGCTTCAGAGTGTATCCTTGTAGCAGACCCCTATATGTATGGGTAGTTTGTCAGAAAGACACTTGATCTATATAAAAAATAGGCTAGTGATTCTATATATTGTGTTTTTAACTTATTTAAGCTAAACAAAAATGAAATAATTACAATGTATTACATGTCTTTTCAAAATTAAGGCATGTTGCAAAGCATTTTGGCTATGAAGGCATGTTAAATGCGACATGCCTTAAAAGCCTGGGGAGAACACTGAAAATGTTTACAAACTTTCATTTACAAAGGTAAGCATCATTGACCTTTTTTTTTAAGTCCAGCCCCCGTTAGGCGAGACATGTGAATCCACGGATTTCTTGTTTCTTTAATTGGGAGCTTAGGAGCCCATGTTGGATCAGTTTTACATAGAGTTAATTTTATTTTTTTATTTTTTTTTTATTCGTAAGAAACCTTGGTTCATAGGTTCATTTTTTCTTTAAATGGGAGCTTAGGGGTCCTTGTTGGATCAGTTTTACATAGAGTTGTTTTTATTAGCTCGACTATTCGAAGAATAAGAGAGCTTATACCCCGGGGTTGGCGTCGGCGTCCCACATCAAGGTGTGCGTGTAAGCTGTGTTTACAAGTGTATATCTCTTACATTTCTTATCCTAGCGCAACCAAATTCGCCATTCCTTATAGCATTATCTTAAGGGCTGCATAAGAAACTTTTGTTCCTGTAACCCATGGGCTCCCATGGAACCTAAATTATGATAGCCCATAAAATGTGTCCCATTTCACATCAAATTTTGCGTGTAAGCTGTGTTTAGAAGTCTATATCTCTTACATTTCTTATCCTAGCACGACCAAATTTGGCCATGAGCTTCCTTATCTTAAGGGCTGCTTAAGTAATTTTGGTGCCTATATCCCCTGGGCTCCCATGGAACCCAAATTCTGATAGCCCTTAAAATGTGTCTATTTCACATCAAATTTTGCGTGTAAGTTGTTTTTACAGGTCTATATCACTTACATTTCTTGTCCTAGCTGAACTAAATTTGGGAATTGGTTTCCTTATAGTATGTTGTAAAGGGTTGCGTAAGTAATTTTGTATTTTGCAAATTCTGGGCTCCCATGGAACCCAAATTGTGATGGCCCATAAAATGTGCAATAAAGGCAGATCTTGGTTTGCATGTAAGCATGTATATATCTATAATTTTGGTTTGGGATTTATTATAGAATTATGCATCTTATTTATACCTCACCCATATTGGGGCATGGGCTCCCTCCTCCAAACCCCCCCTCCCCACACTTTTATTTTAGTTTTTTTTAGCTCGACTGATCAGAGATCAGCAGAGCTTATGCCGTGGTGCGGCATCCGGCGTCAGTCCGTCTGTCCGTAAACTTTTATTTGTAGCGACAACTCCTCTGAAATTACTGGATGGATATTCATGAAACTTTACAGAAATGTTGCCCATAAAGTCTAGTTGATCCAAGCAAAAATTCATGTTGATCTGAAATGCAAGATGGCCGCCAAAGCTAAAAATAGAGTTTTAAAATACAAGTTTGTAGCGACTACTTCTTGAAAACTATAAGTGATATTGATATGGGACTTTTTCTAAAATGATCAGCATGACATGTTGTTGATCCTTGTCAAAAATCGTTTTGATTCAACGTTAAACATGGCTGCCAGCGGATATCTTTGTTTACATAGTTATATAGTAAAAACTTGTAGCGACTACTCCTCTGAAACTACTTGGCGGATTGTCATGAAACTTTACAGGAATGTTGCTCTTGATGTCTAATTGATCCTAGCAAAATTTCAGATCTGCCAGAAATTCAAGATGGCCGTCACAGCTAAAAATAGATTTTTAAAAAATAAGTTTGTAGCGCCTACTTCTTGAAAACTATAAGTGATATTGATATGGGACTTTTTCTAAAATGATCAGCATGACATGATGTTGATCCTTGTGGAAAATTATTTTGATTCGACGTTAAACATGGCTGCCAGTGGCCATCTTTGGTTACATAGAGTTATATAATAAAAACTTGTAGCGACTACTCCTCTGAAACTACTTAACGGATGTTCATGAAACTTCACAGGAATGTTGCTCTTGAAGTCTAGTTGATCCTAGAAAAATTTCAGGTCGGCCGGAAATTCAAGATGGCCACCACAGCTAAAAATAGATTTAAAATAAATAAGTTTGTAGCGACTACTTCTTGAAAACTATAAGTGATATTGATATGGGACTTTTTCTAAAATGATCAGTATGACATGATGTTGATCCTTGTGGAAAATTATTTTGATTCGACGTTAAACATGGCTGCCAGTGGCCATCTTTGGTTACATTGAGTTATATAGTAAAAACTTGTAGCGACTACTTCTCTGAAACTACTTGACGGATGTTCATGAAACTTCACAGGAATGTTGCTCTTAATGTCTAATTGATCCTAGCAAAATTTCAGGTCGGCCGGAAATTTAAGATGGCCGCCACGGTTAAAAATAGATTTTCAAAAAACAAGTCTGTAGCGACTACTTCCTGAAATCAAAATCAATCGGTACAGCTTCAAGGTCATTGACCTCTTGTTTTTACATATTTCTATGTTTTTGTCAATTCTTACACATGTTGACCCCCCCCATCCCCCGCCTCCCTCCCCCCCCCCCCCCCCCCCCCCCCCCCCACTTTTTAGCTCTACTGATCAGAGATCAGCAGAGCTTATGCCGTGGTGCGGAGTCCGTCGTCCGTCCGTCCGTCCGTCTGTCCGTCTGTCCGTCTGTCTGTCCGTAAACTTTTATTTGTAGCGACTTCACAGCTGAAACTACTGGATGGATATTCATGAAACTTTACAGAAATGTTGCCCATAAAGTCTAGTTGATCCTAGCAAAAATTCATGTTGATGTGAAATCCAAGATGGCCGCCAAAGCTAGAAATAGAGTTTTAAAATACAAGTTTGTAGCGACTTCTTCTTGAAAACTATAAGTGATATTGATATGGGACTTTTTCTAAAATGATCAGCATGACATGATGTTGATCCTAGTCAAAAATCGTTTTGATTCAAAGTTAAACATGGCTGCCAGCGGCCATCTTTGTTTACATAGAGTTATATAGTAAAAACTTGTAGCGACTTCACAGCTGAAACTACTGGATGGATATTCATGAAACTTTACAGAAATGTTGCCCATAAAGTCTAGTTGATCCTAGCAAAAATTCATGTTGATGTGAAATCCAAGATGGCCGCCAAAGCTAAAAATAGAGTTTTAAAATACAAGTTTGTAGCGGATTCTTCTTGAAAACTATAAGTGATATTGATATGGGACTTTTTCTAAAATGATCAGCATGACATGATGTTGATCCTAGTCAAAAATCGTTTTGATTCAACGTTAAACATGGCTGCCAGCGGCCATCTTTGTTTACATAGAGTTATATAGTAAAAACTTGTAGCGACTTCACAGCTGAAACTACTGGATGGATATTCATGAAACTTTACAGAAATGTTGCCCATAAAGTCTAGTTGATCCTAGCAAAAATTCATGTTGATGTGAAATCCAAGATGGCCGCCAAAGCTAAAAATAGAGTTTTAAAATACAAGTTTGTAGCGACTTCTTCTTGAAAACTATAAGTGATATTGATATGAGACTTTTTCTAAAATGATCAGCATGACATGATGTTGATCCTAGTCAAAAATCGTTTTGATTCAACGTTAAACATGGCTGCCAGCGGCCATCTTTGTTTACATAGAGTTATATAGTAAAAACTTGTAGCGACTACTTCTCTGAAACTACTTGGCGGATATTCATGAAACTTTACAGGAATGTTGCTCTTGATGTCTGATTGATCTTAGAAAAATTTCAGGTCGGCCGGAAATTCAAGATGGCCGCCACAGCTAAAAATAGATTTAAAATAAATAAGTTTGTAGCGACTACTTCTTCAAAACAATAAGAGATATTGATATGGGACTTTTTCTAAAATGATCAGTATGACATGATGTTGGTCCTTGTCGAAAATCGTTTTGATTTGACCTTAAACATGGCTGCTTTGTTTACATAGAGTTATATAATGAAAACTTGTAGCGACTACTTCTTTGAAACTACCTGACGGATTTTCATGAAACTTCACGGGAATGTTGCTCTTAATGTCTTATTGATCTTAGCAAAATTTCAGGTCGGCCGGAAATTCAAGATGGCCGCAACGGTTAAAAATAGATTTTCAAAAAACAAGTCTGTAGCGACTACTTCCTGAAATCAAAATCAATCAGTAGAGCTTCAAGGTCATTGACCTCTTGTTTTGTTTTGTTACATATTTCTGTGTTGTTTTAGTCAATTCTTACACATAGCTTCTTACACATATATGTTGCCCCCTCTTTCCCCTGCCTCCCCCGCTCGACTGATCAGAGATCAGCAGAGCTTATGCCGTGGTGCAGCGTCTGTCCGTCTGTCCGTAAACTTTTATTTGTAGCGACTACTCCTCTGAAACTACTGGATGGATATTCATGAAACTTTACAGAAATGTTGCCCATAAAGTCTAGTTGATCCTAGCAAAAATTCATGTTGATGTGAAATCCAAGATGGCTGCCAAAGCTAAAAATAGAGTTTTAAAATACAAGTTTGTAGCGACTACTTCTTGAAAACTATAAGTGATATTGGTATGGGACTTTTTCTAAAATGATCAACATGACATGATGTTGGTCCTTGGCAAAAATCGTTTTGATTGGACGTTAAACATGGCTGCCCATCTTTGTTTACATAGAGTTTTATAGTAAAAACTTGTAGCGACTTGACGGATGTTCATGAAACTTCAGAGGAATGTTGCTCTAGATGTCTAGTTGATCCTAGAAAAATTTCAGGCTCGCCGGAAATTCAAAATGGCCAACACAGCTACTGGTGGATTTTCATGAAACTTAACAGGAATGTTGCTCTTGATGTCTAATTGATCCTAGAAAAATTTCAGATCGGCCAGAAATTCAAGATGGCCGCCACAGCTAAAAATAGATTTTTAAAATATAAGTTTTTAGCGACTACTTCTTGAAAACTATAAGTGATATTGATATGAGTCGAATATTATTTTGATTTGACGTTAAACATGGCTGCCAGTGGCCATCTTTGTTTACATAGAGTTATATAGTTAAAATTTGTAGCGACTACTCCTCTGAAACTACTTTACGGATGTTCATGAAACTTCAGAGGAATGTTGCTCTAGATGTCTAGTTGATCCTAGAAAAATTTCAGGCTCGCCGGAAATTCAAAATGGCCGCCACAGCTAAAAATAGATTTAAAATAAATAAATTTGTAGCGACTACTTCTTGAAAACTGTAAGTGATATTGATATGGGACATTTTCTAAAATGATCAGCATGACATGATGTTGATCCTTGTCGAATTTATTTCGATGCGACTTTAAACATGGCCGCTAGCGGCCATCTTTGTTTACATAGATTTATATAGTAAAAACTTGTAGCGACTGCTCCTCTGGAACTACTTGACAAATTTTTATGAAACTTTACAGGAATGTTGCTCTTGATGTCTAATTGATCCCAGATTTTTTTTTGGTCGGCAGAAAACAGATTTTTAGCTCTACTGATCAGAGATCAGCAGAGCTTATGCCGTGGTGCGGCGTCCATCGTCCGTCTGTCCGTCTGTTCGTAAACTTTTTTTTGTAGCGACTTCTCTGAAACTACTGAATGTATTTTCATGAAACTTTACAGAAATGTTGCCCATGAAGTCCGCGTAATTTTGTAACCTCGATTATAATTGGATAATGGTCATACGATTAGCCAATGGAATTGGCCGTGAGTTAAAACACGAAACGGTGCGGATATAAACATTCCACGAGTTGGCGATGCATCGTCTGCAAAATGGGGCCAAAGAGAAAACTAAACAATGACTCAAAGCAACAAACACTCTCGAGTTTCATTCAAAAGGCCAGTACATGTTTGTTCAGATCAGTATTTGGTATGTTCTAGTCATTCAGATTGCAATTAATCACCTTTCTTTTCATAGTAATATTTTGCAAATTCTAGTCATTGATGTTAACAGTTTAGTTAGTTCTAATTAAGGATTATTACTACTTCTCTTAAAGAAAGGGGGATGTTGATAGACTAAGAATGATGCAGTGTTCTCACGACTGCGATTGTTATGTTCTCACCGTATGTATGCCTGATTAAAGTTATCAACACCATGTTATAAAATAGTGCTTGAATTTGAAATAAATTACTACTAAAATCTGGGACTCACTCCTTTAGTTTTGGGACTCATAGATTTTTGGCCCAGCGAGTCCTAGGACTCGTACAAGTGAAATTGTAAAAAAATCACTGTGATGTTGATCCTTGTCGAAAATTATTTTGAATCAAAATTAAACCTGGGCAACAGTGGCCATCTTTGTTTACATAGAGTTTGAATAGTAAAAATGTGTAGTGACTACTCCTCTGAAACTACTTTACGGATTTTCATGAAACTTTACAGGAAAGTTGCTCTTGATGTCTAGTTGATCCTAGCACAATTTCAGGTCGGCCGGAAATTCAAGATGGCCTCCACAGCTAAACATAGATTTTTAGCTCTACTGATCAGAGATCAGCAGAGCTTATGCTGTGGTGCGGCGTCCGTCGTCCGTCTGTCTGTCTGTCCGTAAACGTTTTTTTGTAGCGACTTCTCCTCTGAAACTACTGAATGGATTTTCATGAAACTTTACAGAAATGTTGCCCATGAAGTCTAGTTGATCCTAGCAAAAATTCATGTTGATGTGAAATCTAAGATGGCCGCCAGATCTAAAAATAGGTTTTTAAAAAACAAGTTTGTAGCGACTTCATCATGAAAACTATAAGTGATATTGATATGGGACTTTTTCTAAAATGATCAGTATGACATGATGTTGGTCCTTGTCGAAAATCGTTTTGATTCGACGTTAAACATGGCTGCCAGCGGCCATCTTTGTTTACATAGAGTTATATAATGAAAACTTGTAGCAACTACTCCTCTGAAACTACTTGACGGATTTTCATGAAACTTCACAGGAATGTTGCTCTTGATGTCTAATTGATCCTAGCAAAATTTCAGGTCGGCCGTAAATTCAAGATGGCCGCCACGGCTAAAAATAGATTTTTAAAAAAGACGTTTGTAGCGACCATGTCTTGAAAACTATAAGTGATATTGATATGGGACTTTTTGTAAAATGATCAGCATGACATGATGGTTATAAGAGTCAAACATTATTTTGATTCGACGTTAAACATGGCTGCCAGTGGCCATCTTTGTTTACATAGAGTTATATAATGAAAACTTGTAGCGACTACTCCTCTGAAACTACTTGACGGATTTTCATGAAACTTCACAGGAATGTTGCTCTTGATGTCTAATTGATCCTAGCAAAATTTCAGGTCGCCCGGAAATTCAAGATGGCCGCCACGGCTAAAAATTTTTTTTCAAAAAACAAGTCTGTAGCGACTACTTCCTGAAATCAAAATCAATCAGTAGAGCTTCAAGGTCATTGACCTCTTGTTAAAAACAAGTTTGTAGCGACTACTTCTTGAAAACTGTAAGTGATATTGATATGTGACTTTTTCTGAAATTATCAGCATGATAAGATGTTGATTCTTGTCGATTTTTTTTTTGATTTGACATTAAACATGGCTGCCAGTGGCCATCTTTATTTACCTAGAGTTATATAGTAAAAACTTCAACTTGTAGCGACTACTCCTCTGAAACTACTCGACAGATTTTATGAAAATTTACTGGGAATGCTGACCTAGCTATCAAAATCTATCAGTAGAGCTTCAAGGTCATTGACCTCTTGTTTTTACATATTTCTGTGTTGTTTTAGTTACTTCTTACCACATAGCTTCTTACACATATATGTTGCCCCCTCCTCCCACGCCCTCTCTCCCTCATATATATTGCTCCCCCTCCCCCACGCCCTCTCTCCCCACCCCCCCCCCATCATAGCTATTTAGCTCTGTCCTATCCCCCCCAATAAATATTTTTATTTTTATATTTTTACATATTCTGTGTTATTTTGGTCATTTCTTACACATAGCTTCTTACACATATATGTTGCCCCCTTGCCCCCTTGCCCCTGATCCCGCCTCTCCCCCCATAACCCCCACACGCCCTCGCATCTCCCCTCCCCCACCCCCACTCAGAATTCTTTTTTTCATATTTCTGTGTTTTGGTAAATTCTTACACATATAACTATGATTCGACGTTAAACATGGCTGCCAGTGGCCATCTTTGTTTACATAGAGTTATATAATGAAAACTTGTAGCGACTACTCCTCTGAAACTACTTGACGGATTTTTAAGAAACTTCACAGGAATGTTGCTCTTGATGTCTATTAAATTGATCCTAGCAAAATTTCAGGTCGGCCGGAAATTCAAGATGGCCACCGCGGCTAAAAATAGATTTTCAAAAAACAAGTTTGTAGCGACTACTTCTTTCACACTATAAGTGATATTGATATGGGACTTTTCTAAAATGATCAGTATGACATGATGTTGATCCTTGTCAAAAATTATTTTGATTTGACATTAAACATGGCCACCAGCGGCCATCTTTGTTTACATAGAGTTATATAATGAAAACTTGTAGCAACTACTCCTATGAAACTACTTGATGGATTTTCATAAAACTTCATGGGAATGTTGACCTAGCTATTAAAAATCTATCAGTAGAGCTTCAAGGTCATTGACCTCTTGTTATTATTATCAGGGCTCCAAGAAAATGAAAATTAGGGAATAGCCCAGGGAAAGTAGATTTCAAGTCCACTTGCCCTGACTAAAAAATCACTTGCCCTGATTTTTTTTTAACTTGCCCCGAAATTGTTATTACCAATGAATAGTTGCTGGTACATAATTTTTGTCGATATTGAAATATTTTTGCCTTTTTACTTTGTTTGATTTATAATTAATTAATAATAGAATCAAACAAGAAGGTTCTATTTTCCTATATTTTCCTTTTATTTTAAAACAATATTATTTTCTTTTACAGTTTTAGGATTGCGCCACAAATCACGTCAAAAACAGTTCCGGGTCCCCCAAATAAACCATCTAAAACAGGAGCGCGTTCCTGGTGTTATGTAGCAGCTTGCATTGGTGATTTCCGTCAATCTTGTTTTTTTCAGTAAATAGTCTATAATGGTTTGTGTGTTATGGTTGTCAACACAGTTATTTTGTGTTTTATAAGCTAAAGTTATGAACATTGTCTGTTTCAATACCGAGCTTAGACTGCTCCACAGCGGTTGACTGAAACGCGAAATGCGCAGTGGAGCATTCTATACCGAGCAATTTTGTAGGCTGAAATCTGATTGGCTAATCGTAAGGTCAATCTGATGTGTCCTCCAATGCAGTGTTGTGAGATCCTTAGTTGTGTAGAGTATCATAGCGTGATAAAGGGTCTGATTTTAATGAGATTGCTATTCTCGGGCTAAGCATTTTTTTTTTATAGCATATTCTGGCTCAAAGAATCATATATACTTCTGCAACTTTTTTTTTTCCAGAATAACCGCTATTTTACAGCCACTGACACAAACACAATCCAAGCCTACACTTTCCCTGATGGTACGCCAGATGGTATATTGACACGCTTTACTGCCCCAGCCAATCACATTGTACTCAACGCCTCTGGTTCCACTCTCATAGCTGGAGCAAGGTAAGAATGAATGTATCAATATATAGAGCTGTATATAAGCTGTTAAAATCAATGAAAGCTCGGACAAGTACGAAAAACAGCCAGATCTGATCAGAAACACGAGTTATGGCCATTGTTTTAATGAAAAATGCCATTTTTAGCTCGACTATTCGAAGAATAAGAGAGCTTATGTAATCACCCCGGCGTCGGCGTTGGCGTCGGCGTTCTACATCAAGGTTTGCATGTAAGCTGTGTTTACAAGTCTATATCACTTACATTTCTTATCCTAGCACAACCAAATTTGGCCATGGACTTCCTTATAGCATTTTCTTAAGGACTGCTTAAGCAATTTTGGTTCCTGTAATCCATGGGCTCCCATGGAACCCAAATTCTGATAGCCCTTAAAATGTGTCTATTTCACATCAAATTTTGCGTGTAAGCTGTGTTTACAGGTCTATATCTCTTACATTTCTTGTCCTAGCTGAACTAAATTTGGGAATTGGTTTCCTTATAGTATGTTGTAAAGGGTTGCGTAAGTAATTTTGTATTCTGCAAATTCTGGGCTCCCATGGAACCCAAATTGTGATGGCCCATAAAATGTGCAATAAAGGCAGATCTAGGTTTGCATGTAAGCATGTATATATCTATAATTTTGGTTTGGGATTTCTTATAGCATTATGCATCTTCCCTCCTCCACCTCCCGCCCCCACTCCCTGCACCACTCCCCCCCCACCCCCCCTCCCCAACCCCACTCGAAACTCTTTTATTTTTTTTATTTTTTACATATTTCTGTGTTGTTTTAGTCAATTCTTACACAGCTTCTTACACATGTTGCCCCCTCGCCCCCCACCCCCGCCTCTCCTCACCCCTCCCCATCCCCCACTCGAAACTCAATATATATAAAAAAAATTAGCTCTACTATGGGATGCCGAGTTGTCCGTCGTCCGTTGTCGGCATTAACTTTGCTCGTTAAGACGATAGGGCCATCATTTTTCATCCGATCTTTACCATACTTTAACAGGTTGTTAATATCAATGAAAGCTCGGATTAGTTCGAAAACCAGCCAGATCGGACACAGTGTCCATTCTAGAAACTCAAAAGTAGGGGGGATTTTCCCCCCTACTTCTGAAAAAAAGGGGGGAATTCAAAAATATTGTGGGGATTCTTTAAAACGTATACCAAGGCATATTGCTTCAACTTTATTCTAAAATTGCAAGGCTTTACGTTTTTGGTTTCGCCCTCCGCGCTGGTTGTCTGAACTGGGTCTGAATCTACACACTTTTCAGACGATTCAGATGATGGTTGCTTTGATGCTTTAGTCTTAGGTATTATGAAAAAGTCGGAAATTCAGGTTTTTTGACCTGACATCGTCACAATATTCGTCTGCAAACCGCGATGTTTACCGGTGCTAATTTGTAGAATCGTCTGTAGACGAAATTTAAAAGATTGTAAATTTCCGATAACAATCATAATTTTGCATTTTAATACTAGATAGTATCATATCTTCAAGAAATAAAATGATTACAATTCGAAAGAATTAAAATAAAGCTCAAAAGAGAAATATATATGTAAATATATTTCGTTCATTGTGGCGAAATTCGTATTACGCATACAACCAGTTACTAAGGGAGAGAACCGTGTAGTACTGTAGGAGTAAACATGCATGTGGGTGAGACAGAGGTTTTAGTCAATCGCGACAGCTACATATTCGTGTTTTTAAGCTTTTATTTAAGTTTGTCAGAACTCATATTCTCCATTTTGTCGGATAGTCGCTGGTTCAAAATTATGCGCGCTAATTCCGAATTCCGTGAAAAAACATGCGTGATCTACGAAAAATGGGCGTGAATCCCGCAATCGCGCGTTCTAGAATGGACACTGTCGGACAAGTAACAGCGGAGTTATGGCCCTTGATTTAGTTAAAAATGCTATACTGCTGTATTTTGCCTCGTTAAGACGATAGGGCCTTCATTTTTCATCCTATCTTAACCAAACTGTACCACATTGTTAATATCAATGAAAGCTCGGACAAGTTTGAAAACCAGCCAGATCGGACCAGTAACAGCGGAGTTATGGTCCTTGATTTAGTTAAAAATGCTATATTTTGCCTCAAGACGATAGAGCCTTCGTTTTTCATCCTATCTGTACTAAACTTTACCACATTGTTAATATCAATGAAAGCTCGGACAAGTTCGAAAACCAGCCATATCGGACCAGTAACAGCGGAGTTATGGCCCTTGATTTAGTTAAAAATGCTATATTTTGCATCGTTAAGATGATAGGGGCTTCATTGTTCATCCGATCTTTACCAAACTTTATCAGATTGTTAATATCAATAGAGCTCGGACAAGTTCGAAAACCAGCCTTATCGGAATAGTAAAAGCGGAGTAATGGCCCTTGATTTAGTTAAAAATGCCATATTTTGCCTCGTTAAGACGATAGGGGCTTCATTGTTCATCCGATCTTTACCAAACTTTATCAGATTGTTAATGTCGTTGAAAGCTGGAACAAGTTCGAAAACCAGCCATATTAGACCAGTAACAGCGGAGTTATGGCCCTTGATTTAGTTAAAAATGCTATATTTTGCCTCGTTAAGACGATAGGGGCTTCATTGTTCATCCGATCTTTACCAAACTTTATCAGATTGTTAATATCAATGAAAGCTCGGACAAGTTCAAAAACCATTCATATCGGAGTAATAACAGCGGAGTTATGGCCCTTGATTTAGTTCAAAATGATATATTTTGCCTCGTTAAGACTTTTCATCCAATCTTTACCAAACTTTATCAGATTGTTAAAAATGCTATAATTTGCCTCGTCATACGATAGGGCCTTCATTTTGCATCTGATCTTTGGCAAACTTTAGCAGATTTTGACTCTTTTTTTATATATATTTATTTTTTTTTGAATATTTTTTTTTGAATATTTTATTCTTTTGAATAATTTTTTTTTTGAATATTTTTTTAATTTTTTTTTAGCTTGACTATTTGAAGAATAAGAGAGCTTATGTAATCACCCCGGGGTCGGCGTCGGCGTCGGCATTGGCGTCGGCGTCCCACATCATGGTTTGCGTGTAAGCTGTGTTTACAAGTCTATATCTCTTACATTTCTTATCCTAACACAACCAAATTTGGCCCTGGGCTTCCTTATAGCATTATCTTAAGGGCTGCATAAGCAATTTTGGTTCTTGTAACCCATGGGCTCCCATGGATCCCAAATTATGATAGCCAATAAAATGTGTCCCATTTCACATCAAATTGTGCGTGTAAGCTATGTTTACAAGTCTATATCTCTTACAATTCTTGCCCTAGCACAACCAAATTTGGCCATTAGCTTCCTTATAGCATTATCGTAAGGGCTGCTTAAGTAATTTTGGTTCCTGTAACCCCTGGGCTCCCATGGAACCCAAATTCTTAAAATGTGTCTGTTTCACATCAAATTTTGCGTGTAAGCTGTGTTAACAGGTCTATATATCCTACATTTCTTGTCCTAGCTGAACTAAATTTTGGAATTGGTTTCCTTATAGTATGTTGTAAAGGGTTGGATAAGTAATTTTGTCTTCTGCAAATTCTGGTCTCCCATGGAACCCAAATTGTGATGGCGCATAAAATGTGCAATAAAGGCAGATCTAGGTTTGCATGTAAGCATGTATATATCTATAATTTAGGCTTGGGATTTCTTATAGCATTATGCATCTTATTCATACTTCACCCATATTGGGGCATGGGCTCCCACCACCCACCCGCCTCACCCACTGCACCCTCCACACTTTATTTTTTTATTTTTTTTTACATATTTCTGTGTTGTTTTAGTCAATTCTTACACATATCTATTTTGCACCCCACCCCCACTCCTCCCAATCAAAATATTTTATTTTTTTATTTTGTTTTACCATATATCTGTGTTGTTTTGCTGAATTCTTACATAGCTTCTTACACATATATGTTGCCCTCATCACCCCCACTCCCCCACCACCATCCAACCCTGCCTCTCCCCCACCCCCACCCCGCATCCCACTCAAAACTCGGAATTTTTATTTTATTTTTTACATAATTCTGTGTAGTTTTGGTCAATTCTTACACATAGTTATTGTGTGCCGCCAACCCCACCCCACATTGTTGTAGCCTTGTTTTCTGATGGTATATACTAGCTATCAATTTATTATTCCCTAAAAAATCGAATAGTCGAGCTGCGCTGTTCTCCGAAAGCTCTTGTTTTTTGAATATTTCAATTATTATTATTTTTTTTTATTTTTTTTTATATTTTTTTTAAATTATTATAATGTTGTTTTTAGCTCTTCTGATCAGAGATCAGCAGAGCTTATGCCATGGTGCGGCGTCCGTCGTCCGTCTGTCTGTCTGTCCGTCCGTCCGTAAACTTTTATTTGTAGCGACTACTTCTCTGAAACTACTGGCTGGATATTCATGAAACTTTACAGAAATGTTGCCCATGAAGTCTAGTTGATCCTAGCAAAAATTCATGTTGATGTGAAATCCAAGATGGCCGCCAAAGCTAAAAATAGATTTTTAAAATACAAGTTTGTAGTGACTACTTCTTGAAAACTATAAGTGATATTGATATGGGACTTTTTCTAAAATGATCAGTATGACATGGTGTTGGTCCTTCTCAAAAATCGTTTTGATTCGACGTTAAACATGGCTGCCAACGGCCATCTTTGTTTACATAGAGTTATTTAGTAAAAACTTGTAGCGACTACTTCTCTGAAACTACTTGGCGGATTTTCATGAAACTTCACAGGAACGTTGCTCTTGATGTCTAATTGATTCTAGCAAAATTTCAGGTCGAAATTCAAGATGGCCGCCACAGCTAAAAATAGATTTTTAAAAGATAAGTTTGTAGCGACTACTGCTTGAAAACTATAAGTGATATTGATATGGGACTTTTTCTATAATGATCAGCATGACATGATGTTGATCCGAGTCGAACATTATTTTGATTCGACGTTAAACATGGCTGCCAGTGGCCATCTTTGGTTACATAGAGTTATATTGTAAAAACTTGTAGCGACTACTCCTCTGAAACTACTTGACGGATGTTCATGAAACTTCGCAGGAATGTTGCTCTTGATGTCTAGTTGATCCTAGAAAAATTTCAGGCTCGCCGGAAATTCAAGATGGCCACCACAGCTAAAAATAGATATAAAATAAATAAGTTTGTAGCGACTACTTCTTGAAAACTGTAAGAGATATTGATATGGGACTTTTTCTAAAATGATCAGCATGACATGATGTTGGTCCTTGTCGAAAATCGTTTTGATTCGACGTTAAACATGGCTGCCAGCGGCCATCTTTGTTTACATAGAGTTATATAATGAAAACTTGTAGCGACTACTCCTCCGAAACTACTTGACGGATTTTCATGAAACTTCACAGGAATGTTGCTCTCGATGTCTCATTGATCCTAGCAAAATTTCAGGTCGGCCGGAAATTCAAGATGGCCGCCACGGCTAAAAATAAATTTTCAAAATACAAGTTTGTAGTGACTACTTCTTGAAAACTGTAAGTGATATTGGTATGGGACTTTTTCTAAAACGATCAGCATGACATGATGTTGGTCCTTGTCTAAAATCGTTTTGATTCGACGTTAAACATGGCTTCCAGCGGCCATCTTTGTTTACATAAGAGTTATATGATGAAAACTTGTAGCGACTACTCCTCTGAAACTACTTGACGGATTTTCATGAAACTTTACAGAAATGTTGCCCTTGATGTCTAATTGATCCTAGCAAAATTTCAGGTCGCCCGGAAATTCAAGATGTCCGCCACTGCTAAAAATAAATTTTCAAAATACAAGTTTGTAGCGACTATTACTTGAAAACTATAAGTGATATTGATATTGGACTTTTTGTAAAATGGTCAGCATGACATGATGTTGGTCCTTGTCAAAAATTGTTTTGATTCAACGTTAAACATGGCTGCCAGCGGCCATCTTTGTTTAGATACAGTTATATAGTAAAAACTTGTAGCGACTAATCCTTTGAAACTACTTGGCAGATTTTCATGAAACTTTACAGGAATGTTGCTCTTAATGTTTAATTGATCCTAGCAAAATTTCAGATCGGCCAGAAATTCAAGATGGCCGCCACAGCTAAAATTAGATTTTTTAAAAAACAAGTTTGTAGCGACTACGTCTTGAAAACTATAAGTGATATTGATATGGGACTTTTTGTAAAATGATCAGCATGACATGATGGTTATCAGAGTCAAACATTATTTTGATTCGACGTTAAACATGGCTGTCAGCGGCCATCTTTGTTTACATAGAGTTATGTAATGAAAACTTGTAGCGACTATTCCTGTGAAACTACTCGACGGATTTTCATGAAACTTCACAGGAATGTTGCTCTTGATGTCTAATTGATCCTAGCAAAATTTCAGGTCGGCCGGAAATTTAAGATGGCCGCCACGGCTAAAAACAATTTTTCAAAAAACAAGTCTGTAGCGACTACTTCCTGAAATCAAAATCAATCAGTAGAGCTTCAAGGTCATTGACCTCTTGTTTATTTTTTATATATATACATTTTTTTTCTTTTTTCTTTTTTTATGCCCCCGATTTTTTTTTCCGGGGCCATATTATAATCGCACCGTCCATCCGTCCGTCTGTCCGGATTCTGTCCGTCATTTCGAAGTTCTTGTCTGGACCGTAACTTCACAACCCCTGCAGGGATTTTTAAATAACTTGTCACAAGTGATCATCATAACAAGACGATGTGTCCCCCGCAAAACCCAGGTCCGTACCTCAAAGGTCAAGGTCACACTTGAAGTTCATAGGTCAGAAACAGGTACGCAATTTCGTGTCCGGACCGTAACTTCACAACCCCTACAGGGATTTTTAAATAACTTGGCACAAGTGATCACCATAACAAGATGATATGTCCCCCGCAAAACCCAGGTCCGTACCTCAAAGGTCAAGGTCACACTTGAAGTTCATAAGTCAAAAACAAGTACGTAATTTCGTGTCCGGATCGTTACTTCACAACCCCTGCAGGGATTTTTAAATAACTTGGCACAAGTGATCACCATAACAAGACGATGTGTCCCCTGCAAAACCCAGGTCCGTACCTCAAAGGTCAAGGTCACACTTGAAGTTCATAGGTCAAAAACAGGTATGCAATTTCGTGTCCGGACCGTAACTTCACAACCCCTGCAGGGATTTTTAAATAACTTGGCACAAGTGATCACCAAAACAAGACGATGTGTCGCACGCAAAACCCAGGTCCGTACCTCAAAGGTCAAGGTCACACTTGCAGTTCATAGTTGAAAAATAGGTATGCAATTTCGTGTCCGGACCGTAACGTCACAACCCCTGCAGGGATTTTTAAATAACTTGACCAAGTGATCACCATAACAAGACGATGTGTCCCCTGCAAAACCCAGTCTTCAAGGTCAAGGTCACACTTGGAGGTCAAAAGTCAAGTCGTGTCCGGTCAATAACTTTTGCATGCCAGAACCAAGTGAGGTGTCGTGCACAAATCCAGGTCCATGGCTCCAAGGTCAAGGTCATACTTAGAGGTCAGAGGACACTTCGGGGCCATTTATCTCTTACAATGTATATTTCTTGTTTTTGAATTTTTTTTTTTTAATTTTTAATTTTTTTTTTTTTTTTTAATTCTCGTATGTCATTTTTAGCTCGACTGATCAGAGATCAGCAAAACTTATGCCGTGGTGCGGCGTCCGTCCGGCCGTCCGTCTCTCTGTCCGTAAACTTTTATTTATAGCGACTACTCCTCTGAAACTACTGGATGGATATTCATGAAACTTTACTGAAATGTTGCCCATAAAGTCTAGTTGATCCTAGCAAAAATTCATGTTGATGTGAAATCCAAGATGGCCGCCAGAGCTAAAAATAGAGTTTTAAAATACAAGTTTGTTGCGACTACTTCTTGAAAACTATAAGTGATATTGATTTGGGACTTTTTCTAAAATGATCAGCATGACATGATGTTGGTCCTTGTCAAAAATCGTTTTGATTCGACATTAAACATGGCTGCCAGCGGCCATCTTTGTTTACATAGAGTTATATAGTAAAAACTTGTAGCGACTACTACTCTGAAACTACTTGACGGATTTTCATGAAACTTCACAGGAATGTTGCTCTTGATGTCGAGTTGATCCTAGAAAAATTTCAGGTCGGCCGGAAATTCAAGATGGCCGCCACAGCTAAAAATAGATTTAAAATAAATAAGTTTGTAGCGACTACTTCTTGAAAACTGTAAGAGATATTGATATGGGACTTTTTCTAAAATGATCAGCATGACATGATGTTGGTCCTTGTCGAAAATCGTTTTGATTCGACGTTAAACATGGCTGCCAGCGGCCATCTTTGTTTACATAGAGTTATATAATGAAAACTTGTAGCGACTACTCCTCTGAAACTACTTGACGGATTTTCATGAAACTTCACAGGAATGTTGCTCTTGATGTCTTTTTGATCCTAGCAAAATTTCAGATCGGCTTGAAATTCAAGATGGCCGCCACAGCTAAAAATAGATTTTTAAAAAATAAGTTTGTAGCGACTACTTCTTGAAAATATAAGAGATATTGATATGTGACTTTTTCTAAAATGATCAGCATGACATGATGGTTATCCGAGTCGAACATTATTTTGATTCGACGTTAAACATGGCTGCCAGTGGCCATCTTTGTTTACATAGAGTTACATAATGAAAACTTGTAGCGACTACTCCTGTGAAACTACTTGACGGATTTTCATGAAACTTCACACGAATGTTGCTCTTGATGACTAATTGATCCTAGCAAAATTTCAGGTCGGCCGGAAATTCAAGATAGCCGCCACAGCTAAAAATAGATTTAAAATAAATAAGTTTGTAGCGACTACTTCTTGAAAACTATAAGAGATATTGATATGGGACTTTTTCTAAAATGATCAGCATGACATGATGTTGGTCCTTGTCGAAAATCGTTTTGATTCGACGTTAAACATGGCTGCCAGCGGCCATCTTTGTTTACATAGAGTTATATAATGAAAACTTGTAGCGACTAATCCTCTGAAACTACTTGACGGATTTTCAAGAAACTTCACAGGAATGTTGCTCTTGATGTCTTTTTGATCCTAGCAAAATTTCAGATCGGCTTGAAATTCAAGATGGCCGCCACAGCTAAAAATAGATTTTTAAAAAAGAAGTTTGTAGCGACTACTTCTTGAAAATATAAGAGATATTGATATGTGACTTTTTCTAAAATGATCAGCATGACATGATGGTTATCCGAGTCGAACATTATTTTGATTCGACGTTAAACATGGCTGCCAGTGGCCATCTTTGTTTACATAGAGTTACATAATGAAAACTTGTAGCGACTACTCCTGTGAAACTACTTGACGGATTTTCATGAAACTTCACACGAATGTTGCTCTTGATGACTAATTGATCCTAGCAAAATTTCAGGTCGGCCGGAAATTCAAGATGGCCGCCATGGCTAAAAATAGATTTTCAAAATACAAGTTTGTAGCGACTTCTTCTTGAAAACTATAAGTGATATTGATATGGGACTTTTTCTAAAATGATCAGGATGACATGATGTTGGTCCTTGTCAAAAATCGTTTTGATTCAATGTTAAACATGGCTGTCAGCGGCCATCTTTGTTTACATAGAGTTATATAATGAAAACTTGTAGCGACTACTCCTCTGAAACTACTTGACGGATTTTCATGAAACTTCACAGGAATGTTGCTCTTGATGTCTAATTGATCGTAGCAAAATTTCAGGTTGGCCGGAAATTCAAGATGGCCGCCACGGCTAAAAACGAGTTTGTAGCGACTACTTCCTGAAATCAAAATCAATCAGTAGAGCTTCAAGGTCATTGACCTCTTGTTATTATCTCTACTGGCCAAGTTCGAAAACCAGCCAGATCGGACCAGTAACGGCAGAGTTACGGCTCTTGATTTAATTAGAAATGCTATATTTTGCCTCTTTAAAACGATAGTCACTCGCTTCATTGATGTTATAAGAGCCATATTAGCCAGTAGAGCATCCACAGGCCCTCTCTTGGGCCTCTTGTTTAAGGAACTTTTGGATTTTGAAGAAACAGGTGGGGGCCCTTCTATTAGGGAAGGCGCTACTAATAGGGGAAATACGGTAATAGATTAAAACTTCACACATGCATTTAACATCATTAGACAACACCACAGGGAGGTTCTATAACTCTTGGATCTATTTAAACAAAATTATGGCCTCTTTTATTCTTTGAAAATTTGGTTGGTATATAAGCTTATAAATAAATACTGATAAAGGTGATCCTTTGGGAGCAACAAACACAATTAAGAGAATAAAGCAGCAGACTTGGTTTGATTGAGTCTGTTCATGAGAAGTAATGAAAGAAGCAACACCTCTCACGCCCCCTAGCACCGGCTTAAGCGGTATTCTACTTCAAAGCCACCTATATTGGGCTCGCTGGTCCAAAAGGACCAGTAAAAATAACACTACTGATTCGTAGCACGGGGAGACTTTTTGCAGCCGCCACACTGCACTAAAGGAACGCTAGTGTGAATGTTAATAAATACTGATAAAGGTGATCCTTTGGGATCAACAAACACAATTAAGAGAATAAAGCAGCAGACTCGGTTTTATTGAGTCTGTTCATGAGAAGTAATGAAAGAAGCAACACCTCTCACGCCCCCTAGCACCGCCTTAAGCGGTATTCTACTTCAAAGCCACCTATATTGGGCTCGCTGGTCCCAAAGGACCAGTAAAAATAACACTACTGATTCGTAGCACGGGGAGACTTTTTACAGCCGCCACACTGCACTAAACGAACGCTAGTGTGAATGTTAATAAATACTGAAAACCTTGTTTATCAATTGTCATTTCACCAATGTCGAGTGTCACAGTCTCTGACCGTTAGCGGTGCTCGTTATTTTGGAAACTGGAGGAACGATTAATTTAAACCAGCAAATCTCTACTCTGTAATAACTGATAAATATAGACAAACAATTATGTAAATGTGCACATATTGGAAATATTTCAGTGATTTTACCATCAAGATTGTAGATGTGAGTAACTGTAGTTACAAGACATGTCAGGGTCACGAGGCTCCAGTACTGAGTGTGGCAATTGATCCTAAAGAAGAATTCTTGGTAAGTAAGAGCAAAGTAACTGTAGTAACAAGACATGTCACAGTCACGAGGCTCCAGTAATTTTAATTTAAATAATTTTATACTTAGAATTTTTGTTTGGAGATTAACTTCAAAACTACTTATGGGATTGCAATGAAACTTCACACAATGATAGAGGGCAATGAGAGGAAGTGCAGAGTGCAGGAACCGTAACTCTGTCTTCATTCAAATTAGAGTTATAGCCCTTTGGAATTTTATACTCATGCCAAAAAGAAAAATAGGTGTTTCCTATTACATGCTTGGTCCAAACAAATAAGGGCCAGCAGAGCTTATGAGATGGCGAGTTGTCCGTTGTCCGTCCGTTTTTTATTAGCTCTACTGATCAGAGATCAGCAGAGCTTATGCCGTGGTGCGGCGTCCGTCGTCCGTCTGTCCGTAAACTTTTTTTTGTAGCGACTTCTCCTCTGAAACTACTGAATGGATTTTCATGAAACTTTACAGAAATGTTGCCCATGAAGTCTAGTTGATCCTAGCAAAAATTCATGTTGATGTGAAATCCAAGATGGCCGCCAGATCTAAAAATAGGTTTTTAAAAAACAAGATTGTAGCGACTTCTTCATGAAAACTATAAGTGATATTGATATGGGACTTTTTCTAAAATGATCAGCATGACATGATGTCTGTCCTTGTCGAAAATCGTTTTGATTCGACGTTAAACATGGCTGCCAGCGGCCATCTTTGTTTACATAGAGTTATATAATGAAAACTTGTAGAGAGTACTTCTCTGGAACTACTTGACGGATTTTCATGAAACTTCACAGGAATGTTGCTCTTGATGTCTAATTGATCCTAGCAAAATTTCAGGTCGGCCGGAAATTCAAGATGGCCGCCACGGCTAAAAATAAATTTTCAAAATACAAGTTTGTAGCGACTACTTCTTGAAAACTATAAGTGATATTGATATGGACTTTTTCTAAAATGATCAGCATGACATGATGTTGGTCCTTGTCAAAAATCGTTTTGATTCAACGTTAAACATGGCTGCCAGCGGCCATCTTTGTTTACATGCAGTTATATAGTAAAAACTTGTAGCGACTACTCCTTTGAAACTACTTGACAGATTTTCATGAAACTTTACAGGAATGTTGCTCTTAATGTCTAATTGATCCTAGCAAAATTTCAGATCGGCCAGAAATTCAAGATGGCCGCCACAGCTAAAAATAGATTTTTAAAAAAGAAGTTTGTAGCGACTATGTCTTGAAAACTATAAGTGATATTGATATGGGACTTTTTGTAAAATGATCAGCATGACATGATGGTTATCAGAGTCAAACATTATTTTGATTCGACGTTAAACATGGCTGCCAGTGGCCATCTTTGTTTACATAGAGTTATATGATGAAAACTTGTAGCGGCTACTCCTCTGAAACTACTTGACGGATTTTCATGAATCTTCACAGGAATGTTGCTCTTGATGTCTAATTGATCCTAGCAAAATTTTAGGTCGCCCGGAAATTCAAGATGGCTGCCATGGCTAAAAATAGATTTTCAAAATACAAGTTTGTAGCGACTACTACTTGAAGACTATAAGTGATATTGATATTGGACTTTTTGTAAAATGATCAGCATGACATGATGTTGGTCCTTGTCAAAAATTGTTTTGATTCAACTTTAAACATGGCTGCCCCATCTTTGTTTACATAGAGTTATATAGTAAAAACTTGTAGCGACTAATCCTTTGAAACTACTTGGCAGATTTTCATGAAACTTTACAGGAATGTTGCTGTTAATGTTTAATTGATCCTAGCAAAATTTCAGATCGGCCAGAAATTCAAGATGGCCGCCATAGCTAAAATTAGATTTTTTAAAAAAGAAGTTTGTAGCGACTACGTCTTGAAAACTATAAGTGATATTGATATGGGACTTTTTGTAAAATGATCAGCATGACATGATGGTTATCAGAGTCAAATATTATTTTGATTGGACGTTAAACATGGCTGTCAGCGGCCATCTTTGTTTACATAGAGTTATATAATGAAAACTTGTAGCGACTATTCCTGTGAAACTACTTGACGGATTTTCATGAAACTTCACAGGAATGTTGCTCTTGATGTCTAATTGATCCTAGCAAAATTTCAGGTCGGCCGGAAATTCAAGATGGCCGCCACGGCTAAAAATAATTTTTCAAAAAACAAGTCTGTAGCGACTACTTCCTGAAATCAAAATCAATCAGTAGAGCTTCAAGGTCATTGACCTCTTGTTTTTTAGCTCTACTGGCCGAAGGCCAGCAGAGCTTATGGGATGGTGAGTTGTCCGTCGTCCGTCCGTCCGTCGTCCGTCTGTTAACTTTTGCCTTGTGAACACTCTAGGGCCTTCATTATTAATTGAATCTTTACGAAACTTTGCCAGTGTCTTTATATCAATGAAAGCTCGGACAAGTTCGAAAACCAGCCGGATCAGATAAATTTCACCAGAGTTATGGCCCTTGTTTTGCTGAAAAATGCCATATTAAGCCTTGTGAACACTCTAGCACCATCATTTATTATTTGATCTTTACCAAACTTGCACAGATTGTTAATATCGATGAAAGCTCGGACAAGTTCGAAAACCAGCCAAATTAGATGAGTAACACCGGAGTTATGGCCCTTGTTTCTTCTGAAAATTGATATTTTCTGCCTTGTGAACCCTCTAACACCTTCATTTATTATTTGATCGATACCAAACTTGCACAGACTGTTAATACCAATGGCAGCTTGGACAAGTTCAAAAATCAGCTAAATTGGGTCAGTAACACCAGAGTTATGGCCCTTGTTTTTTCTGAAAAATGCCATTTTCTGCCTTGTGAACACGCTAGCACATTCATTTATTATTTGATCTTTCCCAAACTTGCACAGATTGTTAATATCAATGAAAGCTCAAATAATTTCGAAAACCAGCTAAATCCGATCAGTAACACCGGAGTAATGGCCCTTGTTTTTTCTGAAAAATGCTATTTTCTGCCTTGTGAACACTCTAGGGCCTTCAATATTAATCGGACCTTTACTTAACTTTACCAGTGTCTTTATATCAATGAAAGCTCGGACAAGTTCGAAAACCGGCTAGATCGAAATAATTCCACCGGAGTTATGGCCCTTGTTTTGCTGAAAAATGCCATATTAAGCATTGACTAGATCAAAGATCAGCAGAGCTTATGCCGTGGTGTGGTGTCCGTCCGTAAACTTTTTTTTGTAGCAACTAATACTCTGAAACTACTGAATGGATTTTAATGAAACTTTACAGAAATGTTGCCGATGAGTTCTAGTTGATCCTAGCAAAAATTCATGTTGATGTGAAATTCAAGATGGCCACCAAACCTAAAAATAGATTTTTAAAAAACAAGTTTGTAGCGACTACTTCTTGAAAACTATACGTGATATTGATATGGGACTTTTTCTAAAATGATCAGCATGACATGATGTTGGTCCTTGTCGAAAATCGTTTTGATTCGCCGTTAAACATGGCTGCCCTGCCATCTTTGTTTACATAGAGTTATTTAGTAAAAACTTGTAGCGACTACACCTCTGAAACTACTCGACTGATTTCCATGAAACTTCACAGGAATGTTGCTCTTGTGTCTAAATGATCCTAGCAACATTCCAGATGGTCGGAAATTAAAGATGGCCACCAAAGCTAAAAATAGATTTTCAAAAAAAAGGTTTGTAGCGAGTACTTCTTGAAAACTATAAGTGATATTGATATGGGACTTTTTCTAAAATGATCAGTATGGAATGTTGTTGATCCTTGTCGAAAATTATTTTGATGCGACGTTAAACATGGCCGCCATAAGCCATTTTTGTTTACATAGGGTTATATAATGAAAACTTGTAGCGACTACTTCTCTGAAACTACATGACGGATTTTCATGAAACTTCACATGAATGTTGCTCTTGATGTCTAATTGATCCTAGCAAAACTTCAGATCGGCCGGAAATTCAAGATGGCTGCCACGGCTAAAAATAGATTTTCAAAAAACCAAGTTTGTAGCGACTACTACTTGAAAACTATAAGTGATATTGATATGGGACTTTTTCTAAAATGATCAGCATGACATGTTGTTGGTCCTTGTCGAAAATCGTTTTGATGCGATGTTAAACATGGCTGCCAGCGGCCATCTTTGTTTACATAGAGTTATATGATGAAAACTTGTAGCGACTACTCCTCTGTAACTACTCGACGGAATTTCATGAAACTTCACAGGAATGTTGCTCTTGATGTCTTATTGATCCTAGCAAAATTTCAGGTCGGACGGAAATTTAAGATGGCCGCCTAGCTAAAAATAGATTTTCAAAATACAAGTTTGTAGCGACTACTACTTGAAAACTATAAGTGATATTGATATGGGCTTTTTTCTATTATGATCAGTATGACATGATTTTGATCCTTGTCAAAAATTATTTTGATTTGACGTTAAACATGGCCGCCAGCGACCGTCTTTGTTTACATAGTTATACAATGAAAACTTGTAAAGACTACTCCTCTGAAACTACTTGACGGATTTTCATGAAACTTCACAGGAATGCTGATCTAGCTATCAAAAACCTATCAGTGCAGCTTCAAGGTCATTGACCTCTTGTTTTTTTATTTTTTATTTATTTTTTATTACCTCTACTGGCCAAGTTTGAAAACCAGCCAGATTGGACCAGTAACAGCTGAGTTATGGCCCTTGATTTAATTAAAAATGCTATGTTTTGCCTCGTCAATACGATAGGGTCTTCATTTTTTATCCGATCTTTACCAAACTTTACCAGATTGTTAATATCAATGAAAGCTCAGGCAAGTTCGAAAACCAGCCAGATCAGACCAATAACAGCAAAGTTATGGCCCTTGAGTTCATTAAAAATGCTATATTTTGCCTTGTTAAGGCGATAGGGCCTTCATTTTTCATCTGATCTTTACTAAACTTTACCAGATTGTTAATATCAATGAAAGCTCGGATAAGTTTGAAAACCAGTAGGATCGGACCAGTTACAGCGGAGTTATGGCCCTTGATTTCGTTAAAAATGCTATATTTTGCCTCATAAAGACGATAGGGCCTTCATTGCAGTCACTCGCTTCATTGATGTTATAAGAGCCATGTTAGCCAGTAGCGTCTACAGGCCCTCTTGGGCCTCTTGTTTTTTAGCTCGACTGATCAGAGAACAGCAGAGCGTATGCCGTGGTGCGGCGTCCGTCGTCCGTCTGTCCGTCCGCCTCTTAGTCTGTCTGTAAACTTTTATTTGTAGCGACTACTCCTCTGAAACTACTGGATGGATATTCATGAAACTTTACAGAAATGTTGCCCATGAAGTCTAGTTGATCCTACCAAAAATTCATGTTGATGTGAAATCCAAGATGTCCGCCAAAGCTAAAAATAAATTTTTAAAATACAAGTTTGTAGCGACTACTTCTTGAAAACTATAAGTGATATTGATATGGGACTTTTTCTAAAATGATCAGCATGACATGATGTTGATCCATGTCGAAAATTATTTTGATTCGACATTAAACATTGGCACCAGTGGCCATCTTTGTTTACATAGAGTTTGTATAGTAAAATTTTGTAGCGACTACTCCTCTGAAACTACTTGACGGATTTTCATGAAACTTCACAGGAATGTTGCTCTTGATGTCTAGTTGATCCTAGCATAATTTCAGGTTGGCCGGAAATTCAAGATGGCCACCACAGCTAAACATAGACTTTTAAAAACAAGTTTGTAACGACTACTTCTTGAAAACTGTAAGTGATATATTGATATGGGACTTTTTCTGAAATGATCAGCATGACAAGATGTTGATCCTTGTCAAAAATTATTTTGATTCGACTTTAAACATGGCTGCCAGTGGCCATCTTTGTTTACCTAGAGTTATACAGTAAAACTTCAACTTGTAGCGACTACTTCTCTGAAACTACTTGACAGATTTTTATGAAACTTCACAGGAATGCTGATCTAGCTATCAAAATCTATCAGTAGAGCTTCAAGGTCATTGACCTCTTGTAAGCTCAACTGATCAGAGATCAGCAGAGCTTATGCCGTAGTGCGGCGTCCGTCGTCCGTCTGTCCGTCCGCTCCAAAACATGAGGTTTATGAGCTAATTTGTTGGTCCCAGCAGGGTTTCAGGGCTAATTTGACCTATGAGTCCTAAGCCTTCTGTAGAAATATGTCAGAACATGGTTTATGGGGTAAGAAATCGTTCTAGATAAACTTTTTTTTTTTAGCAGCTAGGGGTGGACAGTTAAAACTAATGTATGAATGGACTTGATACTCATGAGCTAATTTCTTGGTATTTTTTGGTACAAACGGGTTTATGCGTTTGCGTAACTCATAATCATAGACGAAAATTTAGCTCATAAAACATTTACCCCATAAACCGCCAATGTTGGTCCGTCCGTCTGTCTGTCCATCTGTCCGTCTGTCCGTAAACTTTTATTTGTAGCGACTACTCCTCTGAAACTACTGGATGGATATTCATGAAACTTTAGAGAAATGTTGCCCATGAAGTCTAGTTGATCCTAGCAAAAATTCATGTTGATGTGAAATCCAAGATGGCCGCCAAAGCTGATCAGCAGAGCTGTCCGTAAACTTTTATTTGTAGCGACTACTCCTCTGAAACTATTGGATGGATATTCATGAAACTTTACAGAAATATTGCCCATAAAGTCTAGTTGATCCTAGGAAAAATTCATGTTGATGTGAAATCCAAGATGGCCGCCCAAGCGAAAAATAGAGTTTTAAAATACAAGTTTGAAGCGACTACTTCTAAAATGATCAGCATGACATGATGTTGGTCCTTGTCAAAAATCGTTTTGATTCGACGTTAAACATGGCTGCCAGAGGCCATCTTTGTTTACATAGTGTTATATAGTAAAAAACTACTCCTCTGAAACTACTTGACGGATGTTCATGAATCTTCAGAGGAATGTTGCTCTTGATGTCTAGTTGATCCTAGAAAAATTTCAGGCTCGCCGGAAATTCAAGATGGCCGCCACAGCTAAAAATCGATTTAAAATTAATAAGTTTGTAGCGACTACTTCTTGAAAACTGTAAGAGATATTGATATGGGACTTTTTCTAAAATGATCAGCATGACATATTGTTGGTCCTTGTCGAAAATTGTTTTGATTCGACTTTAAACATGGCTGCCAGCGGCCATCTTTGTTTATATAGAGTTATATAGTAAAAACTTATAGCGACTACTCCTTTGAAACTACTTGGCGGATTTTCATGAAACTTCACAGGAATGTTGCTCTTGATGTCTATTTGATCCTAGCAAAATTTGAGTTCGGCCGGAAATTCAAGATGGCCGCCACGGCTAAAAATAGATTTTTAAAAAATAAGTTTATAGCGACTACTTCTTGAAAACTATAAGAGATATTGATATGGGACTTTTTCTAAAATGATCAGCATGACATGATGGTTATCCGAGTCGAACATTATTTTGATTCGACATTCAACATGGATGCCAGTGGCCATCTTTGTTTACATAGAGTTATATAGTAAAAACTTGTAGCGACTACTTCTCTGAAACTACTTGGCAGATTTTCATGAAACTTTACAGGTATGTTGCTCTTGATGTCTGATCCTAGTAAAATTTCAGATCGGCCAGAAATTCAAGATGGCCGCCACAGCTAAAAATGCATTTTTAGCTCTACTGATCAGAGATCAGCAGAGCTTATGCCGTGGTGCGGCGTCCGTCCGTCCGTCTGTCTGTCCGTCTGTCCGTCCGTCTGTCCATTAACTTTTATTTGTAGCGACTACTCCTCTGAAACTACTTGATGGATATTCATAAAACTTTACAGAAATGTTGCCCATGAAGTCTAGTTGATCCTAGCAAAAATTCATGTTGATGTGAAATCCAAGATGGCCGCCAAAGCTAAAAATAGATTTTTTAAATTCAAGTTTGTAGAGACTACTTCTTGAAAACTATAAGTGATATTGATATGGGACTTTTTCTAAAATGATCAGCATGACATGATGTTGGTCCTTGTCGAAAATCGTTTTGATTCGACGTTAAACGTGGCTGCCAGCGGCCATCTTTGTTTACATAGAGTTATATAGTAAAAACTTGTAGCGACTACTCCTCTGAAACTACTTGGCGGATTTTCATGAAACTTCACAGGAATGTTGCTCTTGATGTCTAAATGATCCTAGCAAAATTTCAGGTCGGCCGGAAATTCAAGATGGCCGCCACGGCTAAAAATAATTTTTAAAATACAAGTTTGTAGCGACTACTTCTTGAAAACTATAAGTGATATTGATATGGGACTTTTTCTAAAATGATCAGCATGACATGATGTTGGTCCTTATCAAATATGGTTTTGATTCGACGTTAAACGTGGCTGCCAGCGGCCATCTTTGTTTACATAGAGTTATATAGTAAAAACTTGTAGCAACTACTCCTCTGAAACTACTTGGCGGATTTTCATGAAACTTTACAGGAATGTTGCTCTTAATGTCTAATTGATCCTAGCAAAATTTCAGATCGGCCAGAAATTCAAGATGGCTGCCACAGTTAAAAATAGATTTTTAAAAAATAAGTTTGTAGCGACTACTTCTTGAAAACTATAAGTGATATTGATATGGGACTTTTTCTAAAATGATCAGCATGACATGATGGTTATCCGAGTCGAACATTATTTTGATTCGACATTAAACATGGCTGCCAGTGGCCATCTTTGTTTACATAGAGTTATATAATGAAAACTTGTAGCGACTACTCCTCTGAAACTACTTGACGGATTTTCATGAAACTTCACAAAAATGTTGCTCTGGATGTCTAATTGATCCTAGCAAAATTTCAGGTCGGCCGGAAATTCAAGATGGCCGCCATGGCTAAAAATAGATTTTCATGCAAGTTTGTAGCGACTACTTCTTGAAAACTATAAGTGATATTGATAAGGGACTTTTTCTAAAATGATCAGCATGACATGATGTTGGTCCTTATCAAAAATCGTTTTGATTCGACGTTAAACGTGGCTGCCAGCGGCCATCTTTGTTTACATAGAGTTATATAGTAAAAACTTGTAGCGACTACTCCTCTGAAACTACTTGGCGGATTTTCATGAAACTTGACAGGAATGTTGCTCTTAATGTCTAATTGATCCTAGCAAAATTTCAGATCGGCCAGAAATTTAAGATGGCTGCCACAGTCAAAAATAGATTTTTAAAAAATAAGTTTGTAGCGACTACTTCTTGAAAACTATTAAGTGATATTGATATGGGACTTTTTCTAAAATGATCAGCATGACATGATGGTTATCCGAGTCGAACATTATTTTGATTCGACATTAAACATGGCTGCCAGTGGCCATCTTTGTTTACATAGAGTTATATAATGAAAACTTGTAGCGACTTCTCCTCTGAAACTACTTGACGGATTTTCATGAACTTCACAGGAATGTTGCTCTTGATGTCTAATTGATCCTAGCAAAATTTCAGGTCGGCCGGAAATTCAAGATGGCCGCCATGGCTAAAAATAGATTTTCAAAATACAAGTTTGTAGCGTCTACTTCTTGAAAACTATAAGTGATATTGATATGGGACTTTTTCTAAAATGATCAGCATGACATGATGGTTATCCGAGTCGAACATTATTTTGATTCGACATTAAACATGGCTGCCAGTGGCCATCTTTGTTTACATAGAGTTATATAATGAAAACTTGTAGCGACTACTCCTCTGAAACTACTTGACGGATTTTCATGAAACTTCACAGAAATGTTGCTCTTGATGTCTAATTGATCCTAGCAAAATTTCAGGTCGGCCGGAAATTCAAGATGGCCGCCATGGCTAAAAATAGATTTTCATGCAAGTTTGTAGCGACTACTTCTTGAAAACTATAAGTGATATTGATATGGGACTTTTTCTAAAATGATCAGCATGACATGATGTTGGTCCTTATCAAAAATCGTTTTGATTCGACGTTAAACGTGGCTGCCAGCGGCCATCTTTGTTTACATCGAGTTATATAATGAAAACTTGTAGCGACTACTCCTCTGAAACTACTTTACGGACTTTCATAAAACTTCACAGGAATGTTGCTCTTGATGTCTTATTGATCCTAGCAAAATTTCAGGTCGGCCGGAAATTCAAGATGGCCGCCACGGCTAAAAATAAATTTTCAAAATACAAGTTTGTAGCGACTACTTCTTGAAAACTATAAGTGATATTGATATGGGACTTTTTCTCAAATGATCAGCATGACATGATGTTGGTCCTTATCAAAAATTGTTTTGATTCGACGTTAAACGTGGCTGCCAGCGGCCATCTTTGTTTACATAGAGTCATATAGTAAAAACTTGTAGCGACTACTCCTCTAAAACTACTTGGCGGATTTTCATGAAACTTTACAGGAATGTTGCTCTTAATGTCTTATTGCTCCTAGCAAAATTTCAGATCGGCCAGAAATTCAAGATGGCTGCCACAGTTAAAAATAGATTTTAAAAAATAAGTTTGTAGCGACTACTTCTTGAAAACTATAAGTGATATTGATATGGGACTTTTTCTAAAATGATCAGCATGACATGATGGTTATCCGAGTCGAACATTATTTTGATTCGACATTAAACATGGCTGCCAGTGGCCATCTTTGTTTACATAGAGTTATATAATGAAAACTTGTAGCGACTACTCCTCTGAAACTACTTGACGGATTTTCATGAAACTTCACAAAAATGTTGCTCTTGATGTCTAATTGATCCTAGCAAAATTTCAGGTCGGCCGGAAATTCAAGATGGCCGCCATGGCTAAAAATAGATTTTCAAAATACAAGTTTGTAGCGTCTACTTCTTGAAAACTATAAGTGATATTGATATGGGACTTTTTCTAAAATGATCAGCATGACATGATGGTTATCCGAGTCGAACATTATTTTGATTCGACATTAAACATGGCTGCCAGTGGCCATCTTTGTTTACATAGAGTTATATAATGAAAACTTGTAGCGACTACTCCTCTGAAACTACTTGACGGATTTTCATGAAACTTCACAGAAATGTTGCTCTTGATGTCTAATTGATCCTAGCAAAATTTCAGGTCGGCCGGAAATTCAAGATGGCCGCCATGGCTAAAAATAGTTTTTCATGCAAGTTTGTAGCGACTACTTCTTGAAAACTATAAGTGATATTGATATGGGACTTTTTCTAAAATGATCAGCATGACATGATGTTGGTCCTTATCAAAAATCGTTTTGATTCGACGTTAAACGTGGCTGCCAGCGGCCATCTTTGTTTACATAGAGTTATATAGTAAAAACTTGTAGCGACTACTCCTCTGAAACTACTTGGCGGATTTTCATGAAACTTGACAGGAATGTTGCTCTTAATGTCTAATTGATCCTAGTAAAATTTCAGATCGGCCGTAAATTCAAGATGGCCGCCACGGCTAAAAATAATTTTTCAAAAAACAAGTTTGTAGCGACTACTTCCTGAAATCAAAATCAATCAGTAGAGCTTCAAGGTCATTGACCTCTTGTTAAAAAATAAGTTTGTAGCGACTACTTCTTGAAAACTATAAGTGATATTGATATGGGACTTTTTCTAAAATGATCAGCATGCCATGAATGTTATCCGAGTTAAACATTATTTTGATTCGACATTAAACATGGCTGCCAGTGGCCATCTTTGTTTACATAGAGTTATATAATGAAAACTTGTAGCGACTACTCCTCTGAAACTACTTTACGGACTTTCATAAAACTTCACAGGAATGTTGCTCTTGATGTCTTATTGATCCTAGCAAAATTTCAGGTCGGCCGGAAAATCAAGATGGCCACCACGGCTAAAAATAGATTTAAAAAAAATAAGATTGTAGCGACGACTTCTTGAAAACTTTAAGAGATATTGATATGGGACTTTTTCTAAAATGATCAGCATGACATGATGGTTATCCGAGTTGAACATTATTTTGATTCGACGTTAAACATGGCTGCCAGTGGCCATCTTTGTTTACATAGAGTTATATAATGAAAACTTGTAGCGACTACTCCTCTGAAAGTACTTGACGGATTTTCATGAAACTTCACATAAATGTTGCTCTTGATGTCTAATTGATCCTAGCAAAATTTCAGGTCGGCCGGAAATTCAAGATGGCCGCCACGGCTAAAAATAGATTTTCAAAAATCAAGTTTGTAGTCTCTAGTTCCTGAAATCAAAATCAATCAGTAGAGCTTCAAGGTCATTGACCTCTTGTTAAAAAATAAGTTTGTAGCGACCACTTCTTGAAAACTATAAGTGATATTGATATGGGACTTTTTCTAAAATGATCAGCATTACATGATGTTGATCCTAGTCGAACATTATTTTGATTTGGTGTTAAACATGGCTGCCAGTGGCCATTTTTGTTTACATAGTGTTATATAGTAAAAACTTGTAGGGACTACTCCTCTGAAACTACATGACAGATGTTCATGAAACTTCACAGGAATGTTACTCTTGATGTCTAGTTGATCCTAGAAAAAGTTCATGCTGGCCGGAAATTCAAGCTGGCCACCACGGCTAGAAATAAATTTAAAATAAATGAATTTGTAGCGACTGCTTCTTGAAAACTGTAAGTGATATTGATATGGGACGTTTTTCTAAAATGATCAGCATGACATGATGTTGATCGTTGTCGAAATTTATTTCGATGCGACTTTAAACATGGCCGCTAGCGACCATCTTTGTTTACATAGATTTATATAGTAAAAACTTGTATCGACTACTCTGAAACTACTTGACAAATTTTTATGAAACTTCACAGGAATGTTGCTCTTAATGTCTAATTGATCCCAGAATTTTTTAGGGAGGCCGGAAGTTCAAGATGGCCACCAAGGCTAAAAATAGATTTTCAAAAAACAAGTTTGTAGCGACTACTTCTTGAAAACTATAAGTGATATTGATATGGGACTTTTTCTAGAATGATCAGCATGACATGATGTTGGTCCTTTTCGAAAATTGTTTTGATTCGGTGTTAAACATGGCTGTCAGCGGCCATCTTTGTTTACATAGCGTTATCTAGTAAAAACTTGTAGCGACTACTCCTCTGTAACTACTCGACGGATTTTCATGAAACTTCACAGAAATGCTGCCCTTGATGTCTAATTGATCCTAGCAAAATTTCAGGTTGGCCGAAAATTCAAGATGGCCACCACGGCTAAAAATAAATTTTCAAAAAACAAGTTTGTAGCGACTACTTCTTGAAATCAAAATCAATCAGTAGAGCTTAAAGGTCATTGACCTCTTGTTTTTTAGCATGATATTGTGAGATTTTGTTTACAACACTAAACCCATAAAAGTTGATGATACGGCATGAAATTTTCTCTGTGATATTGTCAACTTGCCTCTTTATAAGAACGCCCCAATTAAATTACGTGTTCCTGTTACAAATAATAGGATGCTTTAAATCAGAAAGACGATTGTTATACCCCCGCTTCAAATACTCGCTTTGTCCGCCGCGTCCCGTCGCATCGCGTCCTGTTTTATTGTTTAACAGATAATAGTTACATGGTTGCATAATTGCTTTTCATTTTTGGTGTGAAAATACATTATGAAAACCATGTAAGGTTGCATTCCACTAATTATATAGGCTTCATAAGGTTTCACTCCACTAATTTTCTCTAGATTCCACAAAGTTTTCAATTATTTGTCCTGTTATTTAACAGATTATGGTTTTATATTTTCTTTTGATAAATTCTGATAACCCTTCAAATGTGTTTATTTCACATCAAATTGTGCGTGTAAGCTGTGTTTATAGGTCTATATCTCTTATATTTCTTGTCCTAGCTCAACTTAATTGGGAATTAGTTTCCTTATAGTATGTTGTAAAGGGTTGCATAGTAATTTTGTCTTCTGCAATTCTGGGCTCCCATGGAACCCAAATTGTGATGGCCCATAAAATGTGCAATAAATGCAGGTTTGCCTGTAAGCTGGTATATTTCTTATAGCATTATGCATCTTATTCATACTTCATCCATATTGGGGCATGGACTCCCACCTCACTGCCCCTAACCCCCTTGTCCCCCCACGCCCTTTATTTTATTTTTATTTTTTAACATATTTCAGTGTTGTTTTGGTCAATTCTTAGACATATGGCTATGTTGCCCCGCTGCCGTAATTTCTGAAGTTAGAGTTTTTGGACGAGGAGCTTTACGCAGTTCGAGAAAGTAGCTCCTGTGACTGCCTCAAGTATAACTTAATTTGATAATGTGACTGACATGAACGTTATGTATACCGTATAATATAACTACTGATTGTGATTAATTGTAATTGTATACAGTATATACGTGTCTTTTTTTTAAATGTTCTGAAATACTATGCGCTTTATACACGCACAAACATTTTATGAATGGAAAGTTTCAATAGCGTAGTTACCCTGATGTCGTACAATTCCTTAATATGAAATCATTTCATTCGATAGTGCAGTAGAAACCCGATAATTACCCATTCATTCAGAACCATTAATTTGAAAATGTACAATCATCGACGAAAAATAAGCAATCAATTAACACATTTTGCGCACGAATTTCTAAACGAGTAAGCTAAACATGCTGGTAAATTTTATGGCTCATGCGTGGCCTAGAGGGTGACCAAGATACAGTGTATTAGGCAGAAATTCAAGAACTGGGTGTGCTAATATGCAAACAGGGTGTGCAAACTAATTTGCTAACGCGTGCTACACACCAATTCACGACAAGTGGATGTCTCTGGGGTAATTTATTTTCACAGATAAAGGTGAAAAAGTTGCATTATAGATAAATTTCCTCTATAAATGTATATAAACATAACAATATCGAGAAAGTAAGAGTTTGGAAGTTTTGTTTAGCAAAAAAAAAAAAAAAAAAAAAAAAATACCCCACCCACTCCTCCAAATATTGGCCGCGAATTTTCAGAAACGGCCGTGCAAAAGACGGCTGCACGGTTGGCTGGCGAATACACTGCCAAGATAATGAGCTTTACCGTCAAATTAGGAACTAAATGACCGTAAATATTGTAGTTATTGTGGCTAGTACTTTGAGAAATATTATTACATAGTATAGCATCTACTATAAATAAATAAACAAATTGCTGAAATGTATTTGTCAAGAAGTGCTCAATCTACTACCAACAGAATGTAAACAAAGAAATAGTTTAATGTAATCAATGTATGCAGTTGGGTAAAGTCGGTCAGCCAATGAAAACGAATAGAATTTTGCGGGCTAATCTATATGCAAGCTGAGCATCAGCAGGTCAATCAATCGGTTTTATTTCCTTTGAACAAATGCGCGAGTGTCAGATTTATCAACAGTATTTCTGTTATGTACGCCAGTCAGTTAACCTAACCATGCTTTCCTGGGTTGAACCAATACAGACACAGATTCTTCACAAGTACCTGACAATGCATATATCAGCGGTGAGAGATACTGTTAAATATTAAAACAAATAATTCAGCTCGGTTACTCCAGTACAAAAACATATGTTCTAACCAGCTACCTTTGTATTTTTAATGCATTTCATACTTGTAAGTCAAATAGAAAATTATTGTTCAGGCGATTTCTCTAAAACCCCATGTTATAATTTCGTGAAAATTGCTACAAAGCATCAATATCAAGTGGAGATGCGCATATTGTTGTGACGTTCCGGTTCGATAATTTTCCACTCAATCATCAATATCAAGTGGAGATGCGCATATTGTCGTGACATTCCGGTTCGATAATTTCCACTCAGTTATGGCCCTTTGTATTTTTAATGTATTTCATACTTGGTTGTCAAATAGAAAATTCTTGTCCGCGCTATTTCTCTCAAACTCATTGTTAGAATTTATTGAAACTTGCTAGGAAGTATCAGTATCAAGTGTAGATATGCATACTGTCATGACATTCCAGTTCAATAATTTTCCACTGAGTTATGGCCCTTTGTATTTTTAATGCATTTCATAGTTGGTAGTCAAATAGAAACTTAGATTGCTTAGATTAAAATGTCAATTTGTGAGAGCAAAAAAAACCCAGCCTCTGTGTAAAACGATACTTCCCAATTATAATAGTGGACAATTTTTGCATTTTCAGTATGAAATTAACTTTTGAAAGAGACAATTTCTATTAGTGAAGCGTATGTTTAGCATAATGGAGTAACAAGCTGATATGGACACTCGTCTGTTTTTTTGACCGAATCTGGTCTATGGAATGGTAATGTCTGTCCATTTATCAATATTTGCATTTAGCTCCTTTTGGTGGACATGTCACTTTAGGCGAGACACCATGTTGCGCGCAACACTTGTTCATCTGTTCTATTCAGAATGTTAATAATATCAGTAAATGAAAAACCATCCATATCTGACTCACACCTATTTGTTCCCCACTTTATACAACATTCAGTTATCAATGATTGTATTATCAATGATTGTATCTTTGATCAGGCTTCCTCTAGCTGTGATGGTACAGTACGTCTCTGGAAGCTGTCTGACCGCACACAAGTACACAGTCTTGCACTTATTCCCAAGTGCAGTGATGCAAGGTAAAGTTATTGTACATCCTTCTCAAGACCATATGAAAGTTTAAGTGGTTATCCTAAACCTTTTCTATACTTCCACTTAAAATCTGACAAAATCAGGGTTGGAAAATTCCACTCGTCTGCTCGCCATGGCGAGTAACTATTGGTTCAGGACGAGTAAATATTTACATTTAGTCCTCCTGCCATACGAGTAGAATTTCAATCATCCACAATCCAATGAATCTCCCAAAATCCTATAACATCGTTTGGTTTGTAACTTAACAGCTATTGAATTTGACAACCGGAACAATAATGCCGCGCATGTGTACTGGCCGTTATTGATTTCCAGGATGTAAAACGTTTATAATCCGGCTATGATTTTAACTCGCCCTATAATAATGTTAAACTGTTTAAAAATACATAAGACATCTTCCATTTAAGAGTGTACCTATAGCTCCCAGAGAATGTTTTACGTCAAAGTGCATATGCAGATTTTTCAAATGAAAATCATAGATTAGGAGACATTAAAGAAATATATGTTAAAATAAAAATTATAACCATCCTAACTTTCATTTTACAAAAACGAGCAAAGCAAAAGAGGTTGTTAGTGGGTCTGCGGGCATACTCCCTCGCGGATAAGCACAGAGTCTTAGTAATTACATGCAATCTCCTGTTTTTGGTGCTAATTAAGCTTAGAATTTTTAGTTATTTCATGATTTTTTCAGGATGAAATAATTGCATAATATTTGATTCGGATTTTAAAAAAATAATTTGTTATAGCCGGTGTCGTATAATATAATGACCCGAAATTCAAAACAGACAGCGAGTATAGCCGGCTGCCGGCTGTTAAAGACAGCCCTGCTCCAAATGACCCTGTGTCAAGGTCAGTTGTCTCTTAAACATGTACCGTCTCCAAATTTCAAACATGTAACGTCTCCAAATTCCAAATTTGACTATGTTGAGCAATATAAAATTGTGGAGTACCAGATTTCATATCTATACTCACTGCCACTGGACAATGTTCTTGGCCAGCCATAAACTATATTACGCTTCTGTTTTAAATACATACACATTTTAATCTCTGCACATTTCAATGTGAGTTTTATAAGGTTTGACAGGAACATAATTACTTGAACTTTATGTCGGCTACTGCAGGTGGGTAATTTGATACTCCAGTAAAAGTTTATCACAGAAATGGAGATTAAACTGTCAAATATAATTACTATTGTATTGTGTTATGTACAGACCACCAAATGGTTAAGCGATAATAATGTTAGAGCACATCGAGGAACCACATGAATAGTAAGAGTAGGGCATGTGTTCTTCCTCTCCTTCTGGGGTGGCTCTAAATTTTTATTTATGGACAGTGTCCCTTTTATACTGATAAGGCCAAAAAAAAAAAAAGTGTGTTTCCTATTGCATGCTCTAAAAAAGTAGGGTTAGGTCGGTAGGCATTTTGTTGTGGTTTTTTTTCTGTTTTTTTAGAGCAAGATATTGTGAGATTCTATTTATCTCATAAACCCCATACAAGTTGATGATACAACTGAACCTTTCTCTGTGATGTCAGTTTACCTCGATATAAGACCGCCCCAGTTAAAGTATGCATACCTGAAATCCAAGATGGCCGCCAAATCTAAAAATAGGTTTTTAAAAAGCAAGTTTGTAGCGACTACTTCTTGAAAACTCTAAGTGATATTGATATGGGACTTTTTCTTAAATGATCAGCATGACATGGTGTTGGTCCTTGTCGAAAATCGTTTTGATTCGACGTTAAACATGGCTGCCAGCGGCCATCTTTGTTTACATAGAGTTATATAATGAAAACTTGTAGCGACTACTCCTCTGAAACTACTTGATGGATTTTCATGAAACTTCACAGGAATGTTGCTCTTGATGTCTAATTGATCCTAGCAAAATTTCAGGTCGGCCGGAAATTCAAGATGGCCGCCACGGCTAAAAATAAATTTTCAAAATACAAGTTTGTAGCGACTACTTCTTGAAAACTATAAGTGATATTGATATGGGACTTTTTCTAAAATGATCAGCATGACATGATGTTGGTCCTTATCAAAAATCGTTTTGATTCAACGTTAAACATGGCTGCCAGCGGCCATCTTTGTTTACATAGAGTTATATAGTAAAAACTTGTAGCGACTACTCCTGAAACTACTTGGCGGATTTTCATGAAACTTCACAGGCATGTTGCTCTTAATGTCTAATTGATCCTTGCAAAATTTCAGATTTGCCAGAAATTCAAGATGGCCACCACAGCTAAAAATAGATTTTTAGCTCTACTGATCAGAGATCAGCAGAGCTTATGCTGTGGTGCGGCGTCCGTCGTCCGTCTGTCCGTCCGTCCGTCCGTCTGTCTGTCCTTAAACTTTTTTTTGTAGTGACTTCTCCTCTAAAACTACTGAATGGATTTTCATGAAACTTTACAGAAATGTTGCCCATGAAGTCTAGTTGATCCTAGCAAAAATTCATGTTGATGTCACTGTGAAATCCAAGATGGCCGCCAGATCTAAAAATAGGTTTTTAAAAAACAAGTTTGTAGCGACTTCTCCATGAAAACTATAAGTGATATTGATATGGGACTTTTTCTAAAATGATCAGCATGACATGATGTTGGTCCTTGTCGAAAATCGTTTTGATTCGACGTTAAACATGGCTGCCAGCGGCCATCTTTGTTTACATAGAGTTATATAATGAAAACTTGTAGCAACTACTCCTCTGAAACTACTCGACAGATTTTCATGAAACTTCACAGGAATGTTGCTCTTGATGTCTTATTGATCCTAGCAAAATTTCAGGTCGGCCGGAAATTCAAGATGGCCGCCACGGCTAAAAATAGATTTTCAAAATACAAGTTTGTAGCGACTACTACTTGAAAACTATAAGTGATATTGATATGGGACTTTTTCTAAAATGATCAGCATGACATGATGTTGATCCTTGTCAAAAATCGTTTTGATTCAACGTTAAACATGGCTGCCAGCGGCCATCTTTGTTTACATAGAGTTATATAGTAAAAACTTGTAGCGACTACTCCTCTGAAACTACTTGACGGATTTTCATGAAACTTTACAGGAATGTTGCTCTTGATGTCTTATTGATCCTAGCATCTAGATCTGCCAGAAATTCAAGGTGGCCGTCACAGCTAAAAATAGATTTTTAAAAAAATAAGTTTGTAGCGACTACTTCTTGAAAACTATAAGTGATATTGATATGGGACTTTTTCTAAAATGATCAGCATGACATGATGTTGATCCTTGTGGAAAATTATTTTGATTCGACGTTAAACATGGCTGCCAGTGGCCATCTTTGGTTACATAGAGTTATATAGTAAAAACTTGTAGCGACTACTCCTCTGAAACTACTTGACGGATGTTCATGAAACTTCACAGGAATGTTGCTCTTGATGTCTAGTTGATCCTAGAAAAATTTCAGGTTGGCCGGAAATTCAAGATGGCCGCCACAGCTAAAAATAGATTTAAAATAAATAAGTCTGTAGCGAAAACTTCTTCAAAACTATAAGAGATATTGATATGGGACTTTTTCTAAAATGATCAGTATGACATGATGTTGGTCCTTGTCGAAAATCGTTTTGATTTGAGGTTAAACATGGCTACTAGTGGCCATCTTTGTTTACATAGAGTTATATAATGAAAAATTGTAGCGACTACTCCTCTGAAACTACTTGACGGATTTTCATGAAACTTCACAGGAATGTTGCTCTTAATGTCTAATTGATCCTAGCAAAATTTCAGGTCGGCCGGAAATTCAAGATGGCCGCCACGGTTAAAAATAGATTTTCAGAAAACAAGTCTGTAGCGACTACTTCCTGAAATCAAAATCAATCGGTAGAGCTTCAAGGTCATTGACCTCTTGTTAAAAAATAAGATTTTAGCGACTACTTCTTGAAAACTATAAGTGATATTGATATGGGACTTTTTCTAAAATGATCAGCATGACATGATGGTTATCCGAGTCGAACATTATTTTGATTCGACGGTAAACATGGCTGCCAGTGGCCATCTTTGTTTACATAGAGTTATATAATGAAAACTTGTAGCAATTACTCTTCTGAAACTACTTGACGGATTTTCATGAAACTTCACACGAATGTTGCTCTTGATGTCTTATTGATCCTAGCAAAATTTCAGGTCGGCCGGAAATTCAAGATGGCCACCATGGCTAAAAATAGATTTTCAAAATACAAGTTTGTAGACTACTTCTTGAAAACTATAAGTGATATTGATATTGTTATGGGACTTTTTCTAAAATGATCAACATGACATGATGTTGGTCCTTATCAAAAATCATTTTGATTCGATGTTAAACATGTCTGTCAGTGGCCATCTTTGTTTACATAGAGTTATATAATGAAAACTTGTAGCGACTAATCCTCTGAAACTACTTGACGGATTTTCATGAAACTTCACAGGAATGTTGCTCTTGATGTCTAATTGATCCTAGCAAAATTTCAGGTTGGCCGGAAATTCAAGAATGCCGCCACGGCTAAAAATAAATTTTCAAAAAACAAGTTTGTAGCGACTACTTCCTGAAATCAAAATCAATCAGTAGAGCTTCAAGGTCATTGATCTCTTGTTTATTTTTTTTTCATAACTTTTATAAGCCTCTTAAAAATAGGGTCGGTCAGTCGGTCGGGCCACCACTCGTCCAGAAACACAGGTGTTTTTTTATTTGGCCCAAATGGGAAACATTCATGATTGTTTACCATATTACTTCTAATACAAGCTTTCAAAGGCTGTATAACTCTGCCGAAATGATAGCGACGTTCCTTGTGGTAAGATGAAGATGTGTTAAGGAAAGCTATGAATGCTGACAACAGTGTTTGACCACATTAACAGTTACTATAAACCCTCGATTTTGTGAAGATGAAGATTGGTTGAAACATGTATGATTGACATGTCACTTTAGGCGAGACACCATGTTGCATGCAAGTCTTGTTCATCCGATCTTTACCAAACTTTACCAGATTGTTGCTTTCAATGAAATCTTGGACAAGTTTGAAAACCAACCAAATCGGATTAGTAACACCGGAGTTATGGCCCTTGAAATATCTCAAAGATGCTGTATTTTGCCTTGTGAAGATGATAGGACCTTCATTTGGCCCAATTTCAGCGAAACTTTGCAGTGATTATCTGTAACAAGCCTATTAGTACATATCATCACTGTGTTCCGGTTGAATGATTTGGCGGAGTTATGGCCTTTAAAGGTTTTAATACACAAACTTTGTCTGGACTAGTTCTCATGAACCTCTTGCTGGATTTCAACGAAAGTTTGCAGGTATGATCAGTACCAGGTCTAGTTTTACATATCTTCTCCGTGTTGCGGTTGAATGATGTTTGGCGGAGTTATAGCCCTTTGAAGGTTTTGATAAACAACCTATCCTGACAAGTCTCTTCTGAACTCCTGGTCGAATTAAACAAATCTTGGCGGAGATGATGAGTACCAAGCCTAGTTGCACATATCATCGCTGTGTTTTTGTTGAATGATTTTTGACAGATTGATGGCCCCTTATGGACTAGTTTTCCTGAACTCCTGGCTGGATTTCAATGAAACTAGACAGGAATGATCAGTAGGCCCAAGAGAGCCTGTATCGCTCTACTGGCTATATGGAGTCTGTGGTGGGGAACACGAAAATGATATGCGCAACTAGGCTTGGTACTGATCATTCCTGCCAAGTTTCACTGAAATCCAGCCAGAGGTTCAGGAAAACTAGTCTGGATAAAGTTTGGGTATAAGGGGGCATAACTCTGTCAAAAATCATTCAACTGGAACATGTTGACGATATGCGAAACTAGGCTTGGTACTGAGTATGTACAAAGTTAGTGTATTAAAACCTTTAAAAGGCCATAATTCATTTAACTGTAACATGATGGTGATATGCGCAACTATGCTTGGTACTCATCATCTCCGCCAAGATTTAAAGGGCCATAACTCCGCCAAAAATCATTCAACTGAAACACGACGATATGCGCAACCAAGTTTCGTTGAAAGCCAACCAATGGTTGCGGGAAACTAGTCCAGAGTATTAAAACCTTTAAAGACCCACAACTTCAACTAAAATCATTCAACCGGAACATGATAACAATATGCGCAACAATTTTTTTACCCTGACACCATTCAATTTGGAAAATTCGCATTGTTTTGCTTCAAATTGCGTATTTTTCAAATAATATATAAGTAATATTGTATACCTAAAGAAACTAGTTTAACCTGCCAAATAACAGATCAGAATTACACTACAAAGTCATATATCAAAACTCTGCCCAGGTGTTCATGTCATATAATAATGTATATATGCCTATTAAAAGTATAGGATTTTTCATGGGTTCTTGAAATACCCCCGAGATTGAATATGCGTAAAAGGAATTTTGGAGTTTGGTCTGACTAGTTAAGGCCATATATATTGTGTCTGATAGGAAATAATCGGAAATTGCCAGAATTAAAATGGAGCCTATAGCTGAGCGCTCAAATTGCCCGAAACCATCGAAAATGGTCCACGCAACATTTTTACTACGCTAAATAATCATTTCTTACAGTAGACCCTTTATCATAACTTGGAAACGGTTGAGATCGCCACCGTATAACCACATATACACTTACTGTGCCTGAACCATTTAAGGCGGGCACGGGAATTTGCGATGGCGCGCCATCGACTGAATGATCTAATTCTGTTGAAAGTATAAGCTTGTTTGACAATTTTTTCATCTTTGCAAAGACCATCAGGTAAGCGATTCATGGCCATTTTGGCCCTATTGTTGAATTAATTTCCTTGGAAAAAATATTTTTAGTGAAACTTGACCTTGCCTTTTACAAGTGATTGTGGCTAATGACTTTCAGTAATTGGCCTTTACTGTAATAACCAACATCTGTAGCAGTGTATAGTTGGGAATATTAATTCTCAGAATTTGCTTCTTTTTTGTTTTTCAGTCTTTCAAAAACAGTATGCAGAATATGCTGGGAACCAAATGATGGAAAGGTTAGACAAATTACATTTATATTCAGGTATTTTTACCATGTATTAAGTTCAGTTCATTTAAAATAATGATGTCAATATATCATATATGAGGGTAGGTGACAAATACAGGATATTTCCCTGAAAATAATCCATGGGCTGCATTCATAGTAAAAGAGCGTGTTATCATGTCTCAATTTGTTGATGCTCATGAAGGGATCGTGCATATAGTAATCGCACCGTTTTTCCGTTTGAAACAATCATCTCAGTCGTGACTTTGAAAGTACTGAACGGAATTTCATGAAACTTCACCGTTACTGAATGGAATTCGACAATTAAGGTGTGTTGCACGCAAGAAGCAGGTCCATACCTCAAAGTTCAAATGAGCCAAAATCATGTCTTCATAATTGAGTAGTAAACTGTAACTGTATGCACTAGACCTTTAAAACTTTGCTTATAGTTGTATCTTGAGTGATACATCGCAACGTTACAAAGCAAATGGAAGTGACCTTGACCTTCCAAGCAAAGGGCAGATAACTTAATAATTTTACTTATTATTAACTGTATGCACTACACCTTCAACTTTGGCATTTAGTTCATTTTTTCACAAACTGTATGCACTAAGACCTTTCAAACTTTGCTTATAGTTGTATCTTGAGTGGTACATTGCAACGTGTCAAAGCAAATGTGCATGTGACCTTCACCATCCAAGCAAAGGGCAGATAACTTTAATTGTTACATTTACATCACTTTCTCATGAACAACAATTATGCACTAGATGTTTTAAACCGAATTTATAGCTTAATCTTTGGAAGACAAAATATTCTATTTTGACATAGTTGTGTCTTGGGTAGTGCATCTTTTCTGACATCTTTTATGGGATGGCGAGTTGTCCGTCGTCCGTCCATCGTCCATCTGTCGTCTGTTAACTTTTACCTTGTTAAGACGATAGGGCCTTCAGGTCTCACACCACACTTCGATTTTACTGTGTTGGCCACATGCAGTAAAGTCCAATTTTCCATTCTGAATCAAGCATTTACAGTCTAAAAGTATTTTTTTTGGGAAAATACAGTTACTGCTGCTCATAAAAATCCACAAAATCTGGTACATAGCCCACTTTGGTTTTTATGGGATGCCGAGTTGTCCGTCCGTCGTCTGTCCGTCCGTCCGTTGTTAACTTTTGTCTCGTTAAGACGATAGGGAGTCATTTTTCATCTGATCTTTACCAAACTTTACCAGATTGTTAATTTCAATGAAAGCTTGGACAAGTTCGAAAACCAGCCAAATCGGACCAGTAACAGCGGAGATATGGATTTAGTTAAAAATGCTATATTTTGCCTCGTTAAGACGATAGGGAGTCATTTTTTGCCTTGTTAAGGCAACAGGGCTTCCCTTTTTCATCTGATCTTACCAAACTTTACCAGATTTTTAGACTTTTTTTCTTTCTTTTATTATTTTTAGCTCGACTGATCAGAGATCAGCAGAGCTTATGCCGTGGTGCGTCGTCCGTCGTCCGTCTGTCTGTCCGTCCGTAAACTTTTTTTTGTAGCGACTACTCCTCTGAAACTACTAAATGGATTTTCATTAAACTTTGCAGAAATGTTGCCCATGAAGTCTAGTTGATCCTAGCAAAAATTCATGTTGATGTGAAATCCAAGATGGCCACCAAATCTAAAAATAGGTTTTTAAAAAACAAGTTTGTAGCGACTACTTCTTGAAAACTATAAATGATATTGATATGGGACTTTTTCTAAAATGATCAGCATGACATGATGTTGGTCCTTGTCAAAAATCATTTTTATTTAACGTTAAACATGGCTGCCAGCGGCCATCTTTGTTTACATAGAGTTATATAATGAAAACTTGTAGCGACTACTCCTATGAAACTACTTGATGGATTGTCATGAAACTTCACAGGAATGTTGACCTAGCTATCAAAAATCTATCAGTAGAGCTTCAAGGTCATTGACCTCTTGTTTTGGAATGTTTTTTTATTATTTTTTTGTGTTTTTTCGTTGAATTTTTTTTAACTTTTTTTTTTATGAATTTTTTGATGATTTTTTTTTTTTTAGCTCTATTGACCAAGTTAAGAAACCAGCGAGATCGGACCAATAACAGAGGAGTTATGGCTCTTGTTTAGTAAAAAATGCTATATTTTGCCTGGTTAATATGGTAGGGCCTTCATTTTTCATCTGATCTTTACCAAACTTTACCAGATTCTTTAGTTATCTTGATTTAGTTAAAAATCCTGGATTTTCCCCAAATCTTTCAAAAAAAACGTAAATTGCAATCACTCGCTTCATTGATGTTATAATAGCCATGTTAGCCAGTAGAGCGTCCACGATAGAGCCTTCATTTTTCATCTAATCTTTACCAAACTTTACCAGATTGTTAGTGTCAATGAAAGCTCGGACAATTTTGAAAACCAGCCAAATTGGACCAGTAACAGCAGACTTATGGGCCTTGATTTAGTTAAAAATGCTATATTTTGCCTCGTTAAGACGATAGGGCATTCATTTATTATCCGATCTTTACCAAAATTTACCAGATTGTTAATGTCAATGATAGCTCGGACAAGTTCCAAAACCAGCCAGATCGGACCAGTAACAGCGGAGTTATGGCCCTTGATGTTGTTAAAAATTCTATATTTTGCCTCGATAGGGCATTCATTTTTCATCCGATCTTTACCAACCTTTACCAGATTGTTAGTGTCAATAAAAGCTTGGATAAGTTCGAAAACCAACCAGATCGGACCAGTAACAGCTGAGTTATGGCCCTTGATTTAGTTAAATATGCTATAATTTGCCTTGTTAAGGCGATATGGCCTTCATTTTTCATCTGATCTTTACCAAACTTTACCAATTTTTTTTACTTTTTGTTTTTATTTCTTTATTTTATTTTTTGCTATATTTTACCTCGTTAAGACGATAGGGCTTTCATTTTTCATTCAATCTTTACCAAACTTTAAAAGTTTGTTAATATCAATGATAGCTCGGACAAGTTCGAAAACCAGTAACAGAGCAGTTATCGCCCTTGATTTCATTAAAAACGCTATATTTTGCCTTGTTAAGGCGATAGGGCCTTCATTTTTCATCTGATCTTTACCAAACTTTGCCAGATTTTTTCACGTTTTTTCTTCTTTTATTATTTTCCCTTTTTTGATTTTTTTATTTTTTTTTATTTTTTTAAAATTTTTATTATCTCTACTGGCCAAGTTCGAAAACCAGCCAGATCGGACCAGATCGGACCAGATCGGACCAGTAACGGCAGAGTTATGGCTCTTTATTTAGTTAAAAATGCTATATTTTGCCTCTTTAAGATGATAGTCACTCGCTTCATTGATGTTATAAGAGCCATATTAGCCAGTAGAGCGTCCACAGGCCCCCTTGGGCCTCTTGTTTATCCGATCTTTACCAGATTGTATGATAGCTCGGACAAGTTCAAAAACAAGCCAGATCGGACCAGTAACAGCGGAGTTATGGCCCTTGATTTAGTTAAAAATGCTATATTTTGCCTCGTTAAGACGATAGGGCCTCCATTTTTCATCCGATCTTTACCAACCTTTACCTTGTTAGTGTCAATAAGTTCGAAAACCAACCAGATCGGACCAGTAACAGCAGAGTTATGGCCTTTGATTTAGTTAAAAATTCTATATTTTGCCTCGTTAAGACGATAGGGCCTCCATTTTTCATCTGATCTTTACCAACCTTTACCAGATTGTTAGTGTCAATAAAAGCTCAGATAAGTTCGAAAACCAACCAGATCGGACCAGTAACAGCTGAGTTATGGCCCTTGATTTAGTTAAAAATGCTCTATTTTGCCTCGTTAAGACAATAGGGCCTCCATTTTTCGTCCGATTTTTACCAACCTTTACCAGATTGTTAGTGTCAATAAAAGCTTGGATAAGTTCGAAAACCAACCAGATCGGACCAGTAACAGCTGAGTTATGGCCCTTGATTTAGTTAAAAATGCTATATTTTGCCTCGTTAAGACGATAGGGCCTTCATTTTTCAGCCGATCTTTACCAAATTTTACCAGATATGTCAATAAAAGCACGGACAAGTGCGAAAAACAGCCAAATCTGACCAGTAACAGCGGAGTCATGGCCCTTGATTTCGTTAAATATGCTATATTTTGTCTTGTTAAGGTGATATGGCCTTCATTTTTCATCTGATCTTTGCCAAACTTTACCAGATTTATTACTTTTTTTTTATTTCTTTAATTTTTTCTAAATTTTTTCTAATTTTTTTTTTAATTTTACTGGCCAAGTTCGAAAACCAGCCAGATCGGACCAGTAATGGCGGAGTTATTGCTCTTGATTTAGTTAAAAATGCTATATTTTGTGTCTTTAAGACGATAGTCACTCGCATGTTATAAGAGCCATATTAGCAAGTAGAGCGTCCACAGGCCCTCTTGGGCCTCTTGTTTATTATTAGTATTTTTTTTTTTTGTTTAAATTTTGTTTTAACATATATATATATATATTTTCAGATTTTTTTTTTTTTTGACTTTGAAGATTTTCGATTCTAAAACTTGGTTGCTCAACTCCTATGTTTTTTATCCGATTTTCATGAAACTTCACAGGACCCTTGAAAATGATAATTGTCTTGAAAAACTCTTGAAAATCAATAAAAAACCTTTAAAAAAACACTTGAATATTGTTGTTTTCTGTTGTGGAGTATCTATTCCTGTATACTGCATGCCCATTTACGCAAAAAAAAATGAAATGCACGCATATGTTTTTACATGAGCGGGTACATGGACGCAACATGAACGTGTCCGAGAAAAAAGCGGTCCCGAGAAAAAAACGGTCCCGCGTTCTACACTCGGCCGTTATGTGAGCGTTATTCCCCTTGAATTTGTGTTACGCCATTTGCGTTTCTGGCGAGGTCGCAAGTCTACGCAAGACTGTCTGCAGCATTTCGGCGAAATTATGGGGAAGTGTACATTCAATCAGAGATGGTTAAGTAATCCAAAGTATAAACTTTGGATGAGAGAACTCAAAAGTGATAAACATTCAGCGATTTTGTTGCAACAAAATTATTGATCTTGGAAAGATGGGCGAATATGCATTGAGCTTGCATATGAAGAGTAAGAAGCATGCGGCACTGGCGTCGGACGCACCAACGACCAGAACGATTACAGAAACCTTTTGTTTGTCTAATGCATCTTCTAATGATGAATCAACTTCTTTGACTGCAACTTATACGATTCCTCGGCCCCAGGCCAGTGCTGATAATGCTACTGTTCAATCTTCCTCCAACATATCAAAAATCAATAGTTTTGTTTCCCGGAATGACACTTTAAAAGCTGAAACCCTGTGAACTTTGCATACAGTTACTCGCCATTGTTCATTTAAATCAAATGATGATGTTTCTAAGCTATTTCCCATCATGTTTCCGGATAGTGGAATAACCAATGAGTAAGTTTTCTTGCGGAGAAAGGAAATCGTCCTATGTAGCTGTGTTTGGCATAGCAGAACATTTTAAGGCAAACTTGTTCAAGACAATAAGGGGACACTACAGTGTTTTATTTGATGAGTCTCTTAACAAAGCAGCCCAAACGAAACAAATGGACATTCACATACGGTATTAGGACGAAACTGAAAATGTTGTGAACACACGATATTTCGGATCACAATTTATGGGACATGGATCTGCAAACGATATGGAACATTTTAATCACGGAGTCATTCAGAGTGAGTTATACATTACAAAAATGATTTAAATTGGAATGGATGGCCCAAATGTTAACTGGAATTTTTATGAACTCATTTCGGAGCAACTAATAAATGACTTTAATAATACCGTACTGAATGTAGGACATACATGTGATATTTTCAGGAGGGTTACCTGGGAGATTTGACTTTTTTTCCAGGGAGATTTGACAAAAAACAGGGAGGTTTTTATACTCGAATTTTTAACGCGTACCGGTAGATTTTTTCTGATATAAACCTTAATAAGGCCATTTTTTTTTTTTATTATTAGGTTTACCGATTTTTTCTGGAAAAATGAAGGGTAGGAGGAGGGAATAAAAAATTTTTTTTTTCCATGAAAGACGTCTAAAAGAAAAAAGATTGTATAATAGTATTAAAAGACTTTAATCTTAGTTTCAAGGTAACAAGACAATTAAAAGGCAATCTGTTATGGTTTATTTTGATTATTTGTTGCAAGCTTCATGAAATTTCACCTTGTGGTCTTATAAACTGTTGTATGCAGACAGACAAACTGACGGATAGAAAACCCCAAACCATGTATTAAAGTCTATAATTAACTGCGCATTCTGGCTAATCAAAATATCTGTCCCAGTCAAGCCAGTTAAGCTTTTTTTTTGTTAAAAAAGAATTAAAAAAAAAAAATTATTTTATTTTATTTTTTAATTTTGTATTTTTTTATTTTTTTTGATTTCGCCAATAATTTTGGTCGGCGGGTCGGTAAACCTAAAAATTAAAAAAGTCTGGCCTAAAGGGGGGTAAATCAGCATAAAGTTGGCAAACATCACTTCCGCATTAGTCACACTGTTTTCTTTATCGGGCTTTTTGAACATTTTTGAAACTTTGTGGTTGAACTGAGTAGAGCCTGCTTTAGTTCTGTGTTTTTCAGTTTTTGAATGGCTGAGAAATGTCACTCTTTCCTGAGTGGCCAATATTAAAATCCAATTGACACACTGTACATAGGGCATGGTGTATTCCCTTTTTCACTACAACTTATCCATGGATATACACTTCTCCAAGAAGAATTATACTTCACAAGATACTTTTGCTTTTTGGGCCTGGAATGTACCGACTCTGGAGATGATAGATCATGTTTAGGCATTTTGATTTTGCAAGTAATAACCATAATGAAGATGAACATTTTTGAAACTTTGTGGTTGAACTGAGTAGAGCCTGCTTTAGTTCTGTGTTTTTCAGTTTTTGAATGGCTGAGAAATGTCACTCTTTCCTGAGTGGCCAATATTAAAATCCAATTGACACACTGTACATAGGGCATGGTGTATTCCCTTTTTCACTACAACTTATCCATGGATATACACTTCTCCAAGAAGAATTATACTTCACAAGATACTTTTGCTTTTTGGGCCTGGAATGTACCGACTCTGGAGATGATAGATCATGTTTAGGCATTTTGATTTTGCAAGTAATAACCATAATGAAGATGCTTCCCATTTTATACACAGACAAAACACTTCTCTAATCATGACAAACTGCAATCAATTAGTTGAAATCGTCATCATTTAATTGTCCTCAATTATATTATAATTTTAATCCAATTAATATCGATGCCGAATTCGCTAATTACCATCCCACTTACGGTCTGTATATTTCTACCAATCTCCCTTGGACATTACAGATATCGCCGCCACGTGTCATAAACAAACAGTCCAATCATTATTTTCACACAATAAACTAATTAGCTGACATATGCTAATCCTTTTAATTTCCTGCCCAGGGGCAATGTTTTCACAGATATAGATAAGACAGTTGGTGTTTATTTTCTAGATCATTCGGAAAACTCGGTCTTGATCCAATAAATCATAGCAATTACCCAAAAGGATTCGCAAATAGCGAAATTTTGGAACTCGGTGGAAAATACCGGGAGAAATGGATCTCCCGGCGGGAGGCTGGGAAATTCCATGAAATCCCGGGAGAAATTAGCTCCCGGCGGGAGATATCACATATATGGTAGGATCCTGTGGGCTTCATGTTCTACACAACAGTTTTAAAGCAGGAGCTGTTGCAAGTGTATGGAAAGTCGCCAGCTTACTAAGTAGTATACATTATTTGTACAAAGACTCTCCGGCAAGAAGGGAAGACTTTTCAAAGATCTGCGAGGGCGGGAAGATGCCACTAACATTTTGTAATCACAGATGGCTTGAGAATGTTCCCATGGCGAAACGAACAATGGAAATCTGGCCTAATCTGATGAAGTATGTTGAAGAAGTGGAAACTTGGAAGAAGAGATCACAGCCTACGTGTAATTCCTACACTGTATTGAAACAGTTCACAAAAGACAAATTAGTGATTGCCAAGCTGGAATTCTTCAAATTAGTAGCTGGTGTTCTGCAGCCAGTTTTAACATTTTATCAGACTGATAAACCTGTGCTACCTTTTATGGCTACAGATCTGTCATCACTCCTCAAGAATGTGTTTTGCCTCGTGTTTTGCCTCGTTAAGACGATAGGGCGTTCATTTTTATCCGATCTTTACCAAACTTTACCAGATTGTTAATGTCAATGATGGCTCGGACAAGTTCGAAAACCAGCCAGATCGGACCAGTAACAATGGAGTTATGGCCCTTGATTTAGTTAAAAATGCTATATTTTACCTCGTTAAGACGATAGGGCCTCCATTTTTCATCTCATCTTTACCAAACTTTAACAGATTGTGAGTATCAATAAAAGCTCGGATAATTTCGAAAACCAACCAGTTCGGACAAGTAACAGCGGAGTTATGGCCCTTGATTTAGTTAAAAATGCTATGTTTTGCCTCGTTAAGACAATAGGGCCTTCATTTTTCATCCGATCTTTACCAAATTTTACCAGATTGTTAATGTCAACAAAAGCTCGGACATGTTCGAAAACCAGCCAAATCGGACCAGTAACAACAGAGTTATGGCCCTTGATTTCGTTAAATATGCTATATTTTGCCTTGTTAAGGCGATAGGGCCTTCATTTTTCATCTGATCTTTACCAAACTTTACCAGATTTTTTTCTTTTTTTCTTTTATTATTATTTTTAGCTCAACTGATCAGAGATCAGCGGAGCTTATGCCGTGGTGCGGCATCCGTCGTCCGTCTGTCTGTCTGTCCGTTAACTTTTATTTGTAGCGACTACTTCTCTGAAACTACTGGATGGATATTCATGAAACTTTACAGAAATGTTGCCCATGAAGTCTAGTTGATCCTAGCAAAAATTCATTTTGATGTGAAATCCAAGATGGCCGCCAAAGCTAAAAATAGAATTTTAAAATACAAGTTTGTAGCGACTACTTCTTGAAAACTATAAGTTATATTGATATGGGACTTTTTCTATAATGATCAGCATGACATGATGTTGGTCCTTGTCAAAAATCGTTTTGATTCGACGTTAAACATGGCTGCCAGTGGCCATCTTTGTTTACATGGAGTTATATAGTAAAAACTTGTAGCGACTACTCCTCTGAAACTACTTGGCGGATTTTCATGAAACTTTACAGGAATGTTGCTGTTGATGTCTTATTGATCCTAGCAAAATTTCAGGTCGGCCAGAAATTCAGGATGGACGCCACAGCTAAAAATAGATTTTTAAAAAATAAGTTTGTTGCGACTACTTCTTGAAAACTATAAGTGATATTGATATGGGACTTTTTCTAAAATGATCAGCATGACATGATGTTGATCCTAGTCAAACATTATTTTGATTCGCCGTTAAACATGGCTGCCAGTGGCCATCTTTGTTTACATAGAGTTATATAGTAAAAACTTGTAGCGACTACTCCTCTGAAACTACTTGACAGATGTTCATGAAACTTCACAGGAATGTTGCTCTTGATGTCTAATTGATCCTAGCAAAATTTCAGGCTGGCCGCAAATTCAAGATGGCCGCCACGGCTAAAAATAGATTTAAAATAAATAAATTTTTAGCGACTACTTCTTGAAAAATATAAGTGATATTGATATGGGACTTTTTCTAAAATGATCAGCATGACATGATGGTTATATGAGTCGAACATTATTTTGATTCGACGTTAAACATGGCTGCCAGTGGCCATCTTTGTTTACATAAGTTATATAATGAAAACTTGTAGCGACTACTCCTCTGAAACTACTTGACGGATTTTTAAGAAACTTCACAGGAATGTTGCTCTTGATGTCTAATTGATCCTAGCAAAATTTCAGGTCAGCCGGAAATTCAAGATTGCCGCCGCGGCTTAAAATAGATTTTCAAAAAACAAGTTTGTAGCGACTACTTCTTTAAAACTATAAGTGATATTGATATGGGACTTTTTCTAAAATGATCAGTATGACATGATGTTGATCATTGTCAAAAATTATTTTGATTTGACATTAAACATGGCCGCCAGTGGCCATCTTTGTTTACATAGAGTTATATAATGAAAACTTGTAGCAACTACTCCTATGAAACTACTTGATGGATTTTCATGAAACTTCACGGGAATGTTGACCTAGCTATCAAACATCTATCAGTAGAGCTTCAAGGTCATTGACCTCTTGTTATTTTTTAATTTTTTTTATTATTATCTCTACTGGCCAAGTTTGAAAACCAGCCAGATCGGACCAGTAATGGCGGAGTTATGGCTCTTGAATTAGTTAAAAATGCTATATTTTGCCTCTTTAAGACAATAGTCACTCGCTTCATTGATGGTATAAGAGCCTGGGCTCTTCATTGGACCAAAAAATGTTTAGCCACTTTGGCAAACCACCTCAATTTTCTTTAGCCAATTGGATTTTCGTTTAGCCATGTTTGGCTAAGCTTTTTCAGCCACTTTAGCAGAATTTAATACAAAGATTCCGATTAAATATTTGTATAACTTTTTTATCTTATCATTAAGATTCTTTTGTTAATATAATTCTAGAATCAATAGAATCGAGTAATTTCATATATTTAACAGGCATGAGAATTTTCCGCGGATTTTTTTACCTCCGGGCCGTTTTTGAGATCGATGTAAATTTGAGGAGAAAATGTTGGGGTGGTGAGGGGGGGTAGGGGCGTTATTTATCTGGTCTATCCCCGTCCTAATGTTGTAAGATCGATTGCAGGCCATTGCACGATTGTGTTCTCAAAACCGGTATCGGGAGAAGAAAACGATGTTCGCACCTGTTTGTTGCTATGATGCATACAGCAGGTGCGTGACTGGTTATAAATAACGAAATAATGTCCTCAAGGAAGCGCTTGATTTTTAGCGAGAATTGTAAATTCAGCAACATTTTTGCACCAATGAAATCGATTAAATACGCAATCTAATATTATAACAGATCTGATTGGTTGAATGAAGGCATCATCTTCAGGATTCTTCCATCGCAAGCCCGGCTTGAAAGTGATTTTATTCTCAGAAATATTTCTTTAATTGGCGAATATTTAATGATTTGAAGAGCGTATGGAGCCGCGTTAGAAATTTAAGGACTTTAACAAGTAGATCAAAAGTGCAATATGGCAAATTTTGTAGAGAACAAGGACGAAAGTCGCGTTTCTGTGATAGACAAAGGTGTCGGAAATCCATTTAAATGGGAATGGATGGACAAAGTTATTCGGGTTGAAATAGATGGAAAACAGACAGAAAGGAAACTCGGCGAATCTGTGAAGAAGCTACACGAACCAGGAAAAGCCTGGTGCACATTGTGCAATACTGTTATTTCTTATGGAGGTCGAGGAGCAGCTGCCCTTGTAGACCATGTTCAAAAGTCAGAAAAACATTCAAAACTTCTGGCTATCAAGTTGACGAATTACTCGCTGCCAAGTTACACGGTCACAACTTCAGCCCAAGGGGACAGTGGCATATCGACGAAGAAGTTCGTTCCTTTGTGTGACCGGGTAGCAAATAGTGAGGTACGTACATTTTTACTTTTCTATACAAATCTATCGTGCTTGTAGGACAGGGAATGATTTCTTTAGTATAAGGGAAATCTGTCCATAACCTGTCCTACCCCGCTTCCTCTTGCATGCCCAACACTGTCGTTTCCCATGCACCTGAAAATTGAAAAAATGCCTAGGCTAGGGGTGGCTATGCCCAAATTTTCATTAGGTTTAAGATTTAGCAGCTGGGGAAGAGGGGGGGGGGGGTTATTTGGAGGTGGCAATGGTTACGATTTTAGTAGGTATTTGTTTTAAATTTATAAATAAGGTATCTACTCATAAAGTATATAAGATATCTACTTACGTTTAGTAGATATCTTGTATATATGAATTTCTAAATAAGATCATTTAGTAAAGAAGATATGTTACCAACGTTTAGAAGATATCTTGTTTTTGGAATAAAAATCTATATTACCTGTATTGCTTGAGTTTGACTGTCCTGTGTTTATATTTTACTGACTACAACTTTTAATATTTTTTATTTTCAGGCTATGGTTTTGGGTGTGATGGCAGAGCACTCCCTTCCCTTCACAATGGCGCCAGTACTGGTCAGTCTCACCAAAGGCCTTAGTAAGGACCGAAAAGCCCTGAATCACCTCTCTATGGACCGGACCACCGCCTTTGGTATGGCGAGGTTTGGTATGGCGAAGACATACACTGAACTGACGGTGGACAATTTGAAAATGTACCCGTTTTCTCTAAACATCGATGAAAGTACCAGCACAAATCTTCACCGTGTTCTTGCTGTGTTGGTGAGTTACTATTCACCATTGTTGGAGTTGGTCGTGGTTGAACACCTTGCGTCACTCGACGTTATTAAAGTTGACGCTGAAACATTGACAAAACATTTGACAGATTTATTTGCTACACATGACCTCCCGTGGACAAACCTTATCTCCATAATGATGGATTCATGTAGTGTGATGCGCGGCAGTAAATCTGGGTTGGAGACGCGGATCCGAAACGAAATGGCGCCCCACCTCCTGGACATTGACGGTGACACCTGCCATCACATTCACAATGCATCAAAGAAGTTCTGTGCGCCATTTGATTTCTGGGTGGAACGGCTGTTTGCAGATCTGGCAAATGACTTCAAATGGTCAACTGATCTACGGTCTGATTTGGAGGAGGTCTGTGAACTTCTGAACCTAAAGTTCACAATGCCCGAGCGATTCATCTCGCACAGATGGCTGTCATGCTTCGACGTAGCTGTCAGTACAAATCGTCTGATGGATGCTTACAAAGTATTCTACTATGCTTTCTTGCCAATCAAGGATCGTGTGGACTACCATGCTGTCGTTGTTCACATCATGAAGGAGAGGGACACTAGCGAAGAAGCTCGGGAGAAAATTCGCGAAATTCACAAGCGACTGAGCAAGAAAAAGTTAACGTCAGATGGGCAGGAGAGGAAAAAGCGGATCATTGAGCGCGTATTGTACCAGGATACTAAGACGCAGCTCATCATAAACTTCTACTCTTCTGTACTGCCGCTACTGAAGGGTTATGTCTGCTTGTTCGAGTCTGTGGAGCCGCTCGTTCACAAGCTAATGGAGAAGCAGGAAGATTTGTTCAGCAGATTTCTGGCCTGCTTCATCAAGCCAGAGCTTATTACCAACATGTCAGGAAAACAACTGAAGTCAGTCAACATTTCAACTGACCAGTTGCTGCCAAGGAAGGATATGTTTGTTGGAGCAGCCAACAAAAGACTTGTCCTAAAGGCCAGAAAGGGGGACAAGGTGACAAAGGTGTTCAGGCAACAAGTGTCGGTAGCATACACAGTATGTGCTCAGTACCTACAACACAAGTTACCGCTGGATAGCAAACTGCTGAGAGCCGTTTCTGGCATTGACCCAGAAGCCAGGGGCAATCATGTCACAACTGGGTTATTGAACACATTGCCATCATTTCTTCCCAATGTACTGAAGCAAGAAGATGAAGACGCATTCTATCTGGATGTAAATGCGTATCAAATCGACAAGTCGATTCCGCCACATCTGGATGCAGCTGGCAACCAAATACGCATTGATAAATGGTGGGCTATGATTATAGCCGGAAAGAAGTATGCAGTGCTGGCTAAGATAGTGTGTGCAGTATTGAGCTGCTTTCATGGTCCTCAAGTGGAAAGCAGTTTCAGTGTGATGGGTGATGGCTTAAATTCAAAATCGGGCAGAATGAAAGTGGAGACATATAGTGCGATCTAGACTGTGAAGTATGCTCTTAGGCAAAACCCGGCAGGGGCAGTGTCCACGTTCAGCAGGGATGATGTGGTGACTGATCCAATTGACAGTTTGATGTGCCGCAACATGAGATCAGCTGCTGCAAAATACAAGGAAGAGAAGGAAGAGAAGAGAAGACAGAAAGAGGAGAAACAGGAAAAACTAAAACTGTCAAAGGAGAAATTGGAAAGCAAACAGTTGGTGAAAGCAGGAGTAAATGCCCAGTCAGCTGAGGCCCTCAAGGCCCACACTCAGAAAATGGAGAAGAAGAGACGGATTGAAATCTTGTCTGCATTGGCTGCAAAAAAAATAATAATTGATTTAAATTTGTTGTAAATGGGATGCATGCATTAGAAAAGGCTGATCTTGGTCTATGCTGTTTGCAAAATCGAAGTTATAGATTTTCTCATATACCTTTCCAAGCTTTCTGACTAAACTACATGCACATGCGGTGAACTTGTTATAACTATTAAACATAGGTGTTGAACTTACTTGTGTTGAGAATTAATGATTGAGTCTGAGTTTGAGATTTGAACAAAGTTTTATAACATTGAGACCAGATCAGATTGCATGAATGTTATGTTACTGGTGTTTTCCATTTCCAGTGCTTACTGATCCACCCATACTTCCATGTTATCTCATTCTGTCTACACCATTTGCATTTTTGTAAATTTTTTGTTAATTGAAACATGATTAATATAGATTTATGGTTTTGCAATTTCATTTAAACAGTTGGCTATCACACAACATTATTCAGATTGTTTACTAAATGACATTTCAGTTCATTGTCATTTAACAGAAACCTAATAAATATTATTTTACTATTTCTTCCAAGTTTATGTCATACAGATTACAATTTTCAGTGATTTTATTTAAAATTATCTTGGAAATAAGATGTTAAAATGTTGCCAGGAAATGCATTCCAGTGCATCTTAGAAGGCTCTAAAATCAATTTTCGTTCGGAACCCCCAGACAAGGGCGCTGCCCTTGACCTGCAAGGGGGCCTAGGCGGCCCACTTGACCCCCGGCCAGATTTTCAGTGGAAAATAAAAACTGCTGTTCTCATGCCTGTATATTAACACAAATATTGACGGTACATGTATTTAAGTGACCTTGACTCCGACCCACGGTCAGTTGGAGGGCTTGAAGTTACTGGCATTAAGAAGGACAATGACCAGGAAAAAAAACTTATAATACAATATGTCGGGTTAAAGTTTGGGTTAACATTTGCGTGAAAATTTGTGTAAACGTTCTTATAACTTTGTTGTCCTTTGGAGTAGAGTGTTCAAATTTCATATATAACTTCACTAGTTATTGTTCTTCTTATTTCAGTAACTATCAGTCTCCAACTGACCCTGTGTCAAGGTCAGTTGCCTCTTAAATGCATCTACCATCTCCAAAATAAATTGTGTTAAAGTGCGTTAAATTATTATAACTTTGTTGTTATTTGGAGTAGAGTGTTCAAATTTCATATATAATCTCACTGGTCATTGTTCTTCTTATTTCAGCAACTTCCAGCCCTTCAAACTGACCCTTGGTCAAGGTCAGGGTCACTTTAATAAATGTATATTCTCCAAATTTCACATTGTTTTCGCAGCACGGCAACAATGTACCCTGTTCAAAATCTCATATAAACTCACTGGACATTGTTCTTGTCCAGCCATAAACTCATTGTTCTTGTCCAGCCATAATCTGTATAGCTTTCTTCTATTTTAAATTCATACACATTCCAATTTTCATGTGAGTTTTATAAGGTTTGACAGGAACTTAATTGCATTATCTTTTTTATGTAGCTACTGCAACAAGCTGGGTAATTTGATACTCCAGCAACAGGTTATCAAAAGTGTGTAGCTTTGGAAGGTTAACTTTTTACTTTAATTCCAATCAGTGTTACATATATAAGGTTGTAAATATTCTGGATAAAAATATGTTTAAACAAATAACAAATGTTTTTCTTATTGACTCATTTATTAAATTAAAAAAAATATATAATTACAAATTCCCTCAAATACTGTCTTGATAGCATTTGCCATGGTGATTAGACTGTCAAATATAATTACCATTCTAACAGACTGCCAGGTAATGAACTTTGATAACAGCAACAGTTATTGTTACCATTTATGGAAGTTTAAGAATTAAATAACAATTGAGTAAAAATGCGTCTTTCATAGCAGTACAGAACATTATTACATTAATTATAATTATGTATTGACATTTTCCCTGATAAGTGATAATTGAAGCAATTACAGTATACAGCCACCACATCACTGTGGCTTAATTTATTGTCTGCAGCTGGGTAATTTGATACTCCAGTAAAAGTTTATCTGTATTATAAATTCTCTTAAAGGTACACATGACAATCTGAAAGTTTTAAAATCACGTCACACTTGTTTTTCTGCATAACTTGTATTTGTTCAATCATTAATATTAATTACACTAAAATAAATATGAAGTAAATTAATTTACATTTAATTTAACTGTTGATAATAATGAACCAATAATATATGTTCAACTTATGGTAAAATCAGTGAGAAACATTGAAAACTTAATTTATTTATATGCAAGTAGGTTTAAAGTGAATATGATACTGGATATTTAAATCGAAACAATAATTGCAATACTTCATAAACACTTCAAGATTGCCATATGTCCCTTTAAGATAATGAAATGAATGAATGTATACAATTTGCCATTAACATTGTAACATACTGCCATGTTCTAAAACCAGCAACAGAATTACATTAATTTTAATATGAGCTGACATTTCTTGATAAAACATGATACATGCAGATTAATTAACATGTCAGTTCCTGAAACAATACAAGTTTGCAAATTACTGCAATTTTACATCAAGTCCAATGTGTATTTTTTGCAGACAGCTATCAGGTGTTAAAGGTAACTCCAGTACATCAGGCTTTGGGACCTAATTTAAAACATAATAAAGTATAAAATTATCAATTTAAGCGTGAAGGTAGTTTATAAATATAGATGGAATATTAACAGTTTCCTATAATACTAGGTAACAGTTATAATTCACTTTGCATAATGTTCATTATAGACTTTGCCTAATCAATTGCGGTAATGATGTTGTCACATTCAGTTTTAAATGTTTGACTCCTGATAATAATGCAGGACCTTTATAAATGATGAACTTTTGTGTTGTTTTAACCCAGGAATTGTATTGCATGCCACAGTGGTGTTAACTGAACTATTAATAGATGCATCAACATTCAAAATATTCAATTAACTACCATACACATGTAGACTGTTTTTGGGTAGGATTGCAAATTTATTAAAAATCTGGTCTATGGAATGGTAATGCCTGACCATCCAACAATATTTGCATTTAACTCCATTGATGGAAAAATAAGAATGCTACCCTACTGAATGCCAGGGTTCGACACTAACGGTAGTCCGGTAGTCCGAGACAACCAGAATTTGTGTCGGACTACCTAGACCTCCAAGCTGAGTAGTCCCGTGGACTACCTACTTTTGACAAAAAACAAATAGACATAATTGTCAACTTAAGTAATAAAACGTAACAAATAAAACAACTTCATTATAATTTTTCACGAAGTTTGTTAAATCTCCTATCAAAAGTTGTTTTCACTTCGAAAACGCAATGTTTTTGTGGCAAAACGCTTTTCACAGACATAACTGGTTTCCGGTATGAATGTAAACCTACAAAGCCGAGTCCCAGCGCTTGCTCACGAACGCTACCCATTTTTTACGACAACCGAAATCATAACAATGCGCGGCCCTGGATTGTTTTGCGAGAAAAAATGCGAACATTTTTAATACACTCGAAGCACTCATTTATTAACGCGATTTGATGAGGTATTCCGTGTGTATGAGATAAAGTATTAACGTATATGGATGTGCATCTTTCCCAAAATGAGTTGTAAAACATAGCGATATGCTTCTTTTTAGCTCACCTGAGCCGAAGGCTCAAAGGTGAGCTATTGGGATCACTCTTCGTCCGTCGTCCGTCGTCCGTCGTCGTCCGTCGTCCGTCGTTAACTTTTGCTTCAAATAACTTCTCCTCAGAAACCTCTTGGCTAATTTTGACCAAACTTCACGTGGATGATCCTTAGGTGAATGCTTTTTAGATTTGTTAAAATTAGGTCAGCGCGACATCCAAGATGGCCGCCATTACCATATATGGTTGAAACCTTAAAAAATCTTCTTCTCAAGAACCGCTGGATAGGTTTCGACAGTTGTTCTTTTAAAATGATCGCCAACATCTAGACTATCAAGTTTGTTCAAATGAAGTCCCCGGGGTCAAAAATGGCCATGCCCCAGGGGTCCAAAGTTTGTATATTGAGATTTTGCATGTTTTTCATATAGACATATAGGAAAAAACTTTAAAAAATCTTCTTCTCTGAAACCACAAGGCACAGAGGTCTCATGTATTACATGTAGCATCAGCTTATGGTCCTCTACTAAGTTTGTTCAAATGGTGACCCTGGGGTCAAATTTGTCCCTGCCATGGGGGTCACAGTTTTACATAGACTTATATAGGATTTTTTTTTAAAAATCTTTGTCTCAGAAACTGCAAGAGCCAGAGGTTTGATATTTTGCATTTACTATAAGCTTATGGTCCTTTACCAAGTTTGTTCAAATGGTGACCCAGGGGTCACATTTGGCCCCGCCCCGGGGGTCACAGTTTTACATAGGCTTGTATAGGGAAAAACTGAAAAAAAATCTTCTTCTCTGGAACCACATGGCACGGAGCTCTCATGTATTACATGTAGCATCAGCTTATGGTCCTCTACTTAGTTTGTTCAAATGATGACCCTGGGGTCAAATTTGTCCCCGCCCCGGGGGGCCACAATTTTACATAGACTTGTATAGGATTTTTTTTTATAAAATCTTCTTCTCGGAAACTGCAAGAGCCAGAGGTTTGATATTTTGCATTTACTATAAGCTTATGGTCCTTTACAAAGTTTGTTCAAATGGTGACCCAGGGGTCACATTTGGCCCCGCCCCGGGGGTCACAGTTTTACATAGGCTTGTATAGGGAAAAACTTAAAAAATCTTCATCTCTGGAACCACATGGCACTGAGCTCTCATGTATTACATGTAGCATCAGCTTATGGTCCTCTACTTAGTTTGTTCAAATGATGACCCTGGGGTCAAATTTGTCTCCGCCCCGGGGGGCCACAGTTTTACATAGACTTGTATAGGAATTTTTTTTATAAAATCTTCTTCTCGGAAACTGCAAGAGCCAGAGGTTTGATATTTTGCATTTACTATAAGCTTATGGTCCTTTACAAAGTTTGTTCAAATGGTGACCCTGGGGTCGAATTTGTCCCCGCCCTGGGGGTAACAGTTTTACATAGATATGAATAGGGAAAAACTTAAAAAGCCTTCTTCTCTGAAACTGCAAGAGCCAGAGGTTTAATATTTTGCTTTTGCTATAAGCTCATGGTCCTCTACCAGTTGTGTTCAAATGGTGACCCAGGGGCCACATTTGGCCCCACCCTGGGGGTCACAGTTTTACATAGGCTTGTATAGGGAAAAACTGAAAAAAATCTTCTTCTCTGGAACTGCAAGAGCCAGAGGTTTAATATTTTGAATTTACTATTAGATTATGGTCCTCTACCAAGTTTGTTCAAATGATGACCCAGGGGTAAAATTTGACCCCACTCCGTGGGTCACAGTTTTACATAGACTTATATAGGAAACACATTAAAGACTTCTTCTCTGGAACTACAAGAGCCAGAGGTTTAATATTTTGCATTTACTATACTCTTATGGTCCTTTACCAAGTTTGTTCAAATGGTGACCCTGGGTTCACATTTGGCCCCACCCCAGTGGTCACGTTTTACATAGACTTGTATAGGGAAAAACTTAAAAAATCTTCTTCTCTAAAACCACAAAGCACACAGCTCTCATATATTACATGTAGCCCTGGGGTCACATTTGGCTCTGCCCAAGGTGTTATTCTCTAGCACCTTCATTTTATATTCGATCTTTACCAAACTTTGTCAGTGTCTTAAACTGTCTATATCAATGTTGTTATACACAACAGAGCCCACATTTCTTGAACAACCTTAACCAAACTTGCACAGATTGTATAGGACCATAAGATTTCGAAGAAGTTCGATAATGTGCCAGTACTCAGATGATCGCTTTAGGGCCATCTTGGCCCTGGCCCTCTTTTATTGGTTCAAATTAACTCAGGTGAGCGATATAGGGCCAACATGGCCCTCTTGTTTCATATGTCAACGGTTTTCATGATTCCAAAAAGAACGCAACTCGCAAGAAAAGATATGACCGAAAATATATTTGTTTAGTTCTGAATATATTTCATTGATATACATGTACACTACTGCATAAATATTCAAAAATAAGACCAAGTGGACTTAAATTTGGGGCAAGTGAGGTTTTGGGCAGGGCAAATGCCCTTTGAAAATACACTTGCCCCGAGGCTGGGAAAATGGATATTAAAAATATTTCCAAAAACCCTGTTTTGAAACAGTCTATATCCCTGAAAAAAGCTTTCTAATTTAAATAAGGCATTAATTTTGCAATTAAAAATCTTCTCAGAGCAGATGGTGAATCTCAGAATTTTATAAAAATAATAAAGACTGGACGAATCGTTCGACTGAAATGGTCATATACCACTATTGTATTTCCCATAGGCCTACGTTATAGCCTTTTGGCCTTCAATCCCTGTTTCTAAATAAGACTGGCTGAAAAAAACTAACTTTTCTTAAAGAACTATCTTATATACACTCAAAAATGATCAGCAAATTGGAAATAATGTAATGCTTTCAGCCTCTAATACTTCATTGAAGGTGTCACCCTAGAATGGTAGTAAATAGATTATACTTTATTTACTTTTTTTTACTTTTTGTAAATATACCCTCATTACAATTTTATCAATAAAATTGCAAATTTCAATCAAAACATCCTAAATGAACCTGTTCTATGCTGAAAATTTTAATATTCTGATGTTTTATGGGGATTTGTTATGATTTTGGTAATTTATTCTAATCAGAATCTATCTTACAATCTGACTATATACCCTAATAGACCTTATACTTTTTTCAACCAATCAGATGCCCCAAAACAATAGTGGTTACTGTATTTGACCTAAAAGAAAATGGTGTTTCAATTATAATGATGAAAAACATAAAATAACATCTAAGGACTAAGGTGCGTCTCTGACCATTTTAAGTTGTTACAGGCTGTTTGGAATGATAGGAAGATGTAGATCCTGGTTTTATCTGACTTTAAAAGACTTCCAGACCTTGCAGAGTAAGGCCAACAGGCAGATGTGCGACTTATGAAATTAATCGGTCATTTTGGAGTGTTTTTCGTTTATGTCTATCCCTTTATTCTGAGGTTTATATTTTGAAAACTAGCCGGACTACCAAAATCTGTGCAGGACTACTTGATTTTGAAATTTGGTAGTCCTGTGGACTACTTGGGGAAACAAGTTAGTGTCAAGCCCTGAATGCTGACAACAGTGGTTGACCTCGTTAACAATTACTATAAACTCTCGATTTTGTCAAGATGAAAATCGCTTGAAACATGTATATTGGACACGTCACTTTAGGCGAGACATCATGTTGCGTGCAACTCTTGTATATATATTTATCTAAATCAAAAATATTTTTTTTGTTTAAAGAGACACTGTAACTTTGAGATTATAAAGCACAAAATACTTATATAATTATGTTAACGACATTCCACACTACAATACTGAATATTCCATTGATATTTTCTTCAGACTGTACATGTATTTAAGTGGACTTTTCATTTCTCTATATCCAAAACATGGAAAGATTCTGGATATAAATATGTTAGTAAACAAATAAAAAAGCTTTCTTCCTCTCTCTCTGGGGTTGCTCTAAATATTTTTTATTTATAGATAGTGTCCCTTTAATACTGATCAGTGGAAAACATTCATGATTGGTATTCCTTCTAATACAAGCTTTAAAAGGCTGTATAACTCTGCCGAAATGAAAGTCTGAGTTATTGGTCATGGATAACGACGTTCCTTGTGGTAAGATGAAAATGTGTTAAGGAAAACTATGAATGCTAACCTACTGAATGCTGACAACAGTGTTTGACCGCATTAACAGTTACTATAAACACTCGATTTTGTCAAGATGAAGATTGGTTGAAACATGTATGATGGGCATGTCACTTTAGGCGAGACACCATGTTGCGTGCAACTCTTGTTGCGTCCCGTCCCGTAACACATGTTCATTACTTGAAATTCCTCAGACACTTTTGGATGTTGTTCCCAAACTTCATATTAACGTAACAACTGATGGCCTTATGTCCCTGTACATCACCCATTGTTGATTGCCTAATTTATTACGTAATTATGGCCCTTTATTTGACATTAAATTTAAGCGGGAGTATCCATCACCAGTGATAGTTGTAGGTTTCGTTTCCACTCAATAACTTCAGTTAGATATGAGATATTGGCATGAAACTTTCTGGATAGGTAGCTTATATGAAGAGGAAGCTTGGGGATTGCATTTGAGGTCACTGGATTCTAGGTCAAGGTCACTGTTACTATAAATAGAAAAATGGTTTCCCAATAACTTCATTTAGGAATGAGATATTGGCATGAAACATTCTGAATATGTAGTTTATATAAAAGGCAAGCTTTGGATTGCATTTTGGGTCACTGGGGTCAAGGTCAAGGACATTGTTACTAAAAATAGAAAAAATGATTTCGTTAACTTCAGTTAGGAACGAGATATTGGCATGAAACTGGATGGATACCGGTAGGTAGCTTGTATGAAAAGGAAGCTTGGGATTGCATTTGGGGTCACTGGATTCAAGGTCACTGGATTCAAGGCTACTGGTACTAAAAATAGAAAAACATTTTCCGCTCAATAACTTTAGTTAGGAGATATTGGCATGAAACTTTCTGGAAAGGTAGCTTATATGAAGAGGAAGCTTGGAGTTGCAATTGGGGTCACTGGGGTCAAGGTCACTGTTACTAAAAATAGAAAAACTTTCCGTTTGATAACTTCAGTTAGAAATTAGATATTGGCAAAAAACTTTCTGGATAGGCAGCTTATATGAAGAGGAAGCTTGGGGATTGCATTTGGGGTCACTGAGGTCAAGCTCACTTACTAAAAATGGTTTCCATTCAATAACTTCAGTTAGGAATGAGCTGTTGGCATGAAACTTTCTGGATAGGTAGTTTATATAAAAGGCAAGCTTAGAATTGCATTTGGGGTCACTGGGGTCAAGGCCAAGGACACTGAAAATAGAAAAATTGTTTCTGTTCAATAACTTCAGTTATGAATGAGATATTTGCTTGAAACTTTATTGATACCAGTAAGTAGCTTATATGAAAAGGAAGCTTGGGATTGCATTTGGGGTCACTGGATTCAAGGTCAAGGTCACTGTACTAAAAATAGAAAATGTTTTCCGTTCAATAACTTCAGTTAGGAATGAGATATTGGCAAACAACTTTCTAGTTAGGTAGCATATATAAAAAGCAAGTTTGAGATTGCATTTGGGTTCACTGGGTAACCCATTCAAGGTCAAGGTCACTGTTACTAAAAATAGAAAAACAGTTTTCGCTCAATAACTTATTAGGAATGAGATATTGGCCTGAAACTTTCTGGATAGGTAGCTTATGAATAGGAAGCATGGGATTGCATTTCAGGTCATTGGGGTTAAGGTCACTGTTACTTAAAATAGAAAAACGGTTTCAGAATATTTTCAGAATTGTCCCCCTTGAATATTTTCATCATTAGTCACATTTCTTTACTTAGAATTTGCTTAAAGTTTGTCAGTAAAATTGAAAAAAAGTTGTTCCTAGCAAAATTTCAGGTCTGACGGAAATTCGAGATGGCCGCCTTGGCTAAAAATAGATTTTTAAATTGTGTTAAATTCATTATAATATTGAGTAACCATTACAACTGTATACATTTGGAAATAAAATATTGTTTAAACTAAATAAATTACTATTTTGTCGGATTAGCGTCATAGTTTACACATGGGACTCTTAAATGCTGCTCAATATCTTTAGAAAGTCACTTTTCCAGTTGATTATTTGACACTGGAAAATAGGCGTGCCTGCAGCAATATTGAACGTCAGAATATTTTTTAAAAAAAGCTGCATAGAAGTACAATTTAGTAGGCCACACTGAGCAGTACCACTTGTGACTTTGACTTTTCCTTATAGATATAGTTTGGGCATAACAGATCAGTCCAATACAGCAAAACCTAGACCTTAAATTGTACAGGTCATTGTTAATTTATGTTCAGTATCCTTACTAGATATGATTTGCTACCCTTAAATTCTTGAACTTAACAGTAACTAAGTAGTATATCCGTATTATTACATGTCTTGTTTGTAGGCGTCAAAGCCGTGTATCCAAGACATTTGATTCCTCTGAATACTCGTCATATATTTTGTCATATTTAAATAAAATAAAAATAATCATAATAGGAACCATGCTCCGTCAAAGGTCAGGTACAGCACCTTTAATTCTTTGTCTTTGTTACTTGCAGGTATTATATGTTCCAGTACATAAGGAGGTTCATATGTATGAGAGAGATTCATGGAATAAAGTGGGATCTATCACAGATTTATGTATCAAAGAGGTATGTGTCTGTATGTATATACATGTTTGTGATGCGATAATGGCTGTTAACTCAGCAAAGCGCACATGGCAACCATTAGTGTTATAATAACCTCAAGCTTGGAAACCAATGAAAGGTGTGTGAACAAATTAACTTGTTCAGTCGGAAAAATCCTGTTAGATTGATGAACGTTGTTGAGCAGGTGGCGGCAGTGTCAACTTTCAGTTTAAGAATTTTGGTGTAACTTCAGCATGGCATGACTTATTATTTTAATTTAAGCAATTGCTTCATGTTTGGTCAATTGTTAGCTTATCTTTTAAAAAAATCTTTATAACCTTGAACTTGACTTTAGTGTCAAGTGAATAATTAAACAACTGTATTCTGGTTAAGAAGATTGTCAAAGTAACTTTACTTGTACTGTTACAATGTTAGTAATGGGCAATTTTTACAAAGAAAATTTAGTGTTCTGCATGTTTTTACCTACAAAAAAAACACATTCAGATCAATTTCGGATATTGTAGATATGCTTAAAATACTGTATTGTTTATGAAATGAAATAGGCTTTTACGTCCCATTAACACATCATATTAGGGACATCAATGTCTCAGATTTTGGCTCTGCCCACTAGGAGCCCCTTCTGGGTAAACGTGTTAAAAAATCACAAAAAAAATACATACCTTATTCAAATGTGAATGGATTTGATTCTAATTATGTAAGGGTCATTAAGGGACTCGAGGCACAACATATGTAAAACCGGTTTTGTCCTCCTGCATATAGGGACCCTGCTACAAGGGTACAACTTGGAGGACCTGCAGTAATTTACTATAACGGAGATTCGGCTTGATGACGTTAACTCCTTCTATACCCTTTGAGATTTCAAGTTCATGCTTGGTGTATTTCTTAGTTAGGATGTGTAATAAGTTTTCATATTTTGGCTCAATTTGCTGGGGCCCCAGGGCTTGAAAAATCTACTCGTCCACTCACCATGGCGAGTAGAGGCGGGCTCCGGATGAGTGAAAAAATGCATGTGGTCATCCTGCAGGACGAGTAAAAATTTCAATAAAATGGGAATACAACTTTTAAATAAACTGGAAAATAAAAAAATTCTGTTAACTGGGAGAAAAACTTTTAAATGAATCGGAAAATAAACATTTTATCTGTGAGAAACGTGTTTTCAAATCGAAAACGGATGTTGTCGTATTCGTTCTCAGGACAGGTATAATTTACAATCGGAAACGGTGATAAATCCTGGCTCCCGTACCGTGCCGAGGTTTAAATTCCAGAAAATGTATTTGTTTGGAATCAACTGAAATAAATGATGTCTTTTCAAATACTTTATAACGAGTTTCAAATAAATTTGTACAGGCTGAAAACACAATCAAGATCATCAATGAATCAATCTACACTGCAGAATCTGATCAGGATAACTGTTGATGGACCTACATTAGGTACATTTAATTGCAACAGACAGTATTGTACACTGGCTTAGCAAGGGCATGGGCACAAGGCACACACAAGGACATATAATTATGTCCTGGTTCCATGGGACCTAGAGTTAGAGTTATTAATACTGATTCAGACAGTGAAAGTGTTAACTGATCAATAACAATAAAAGGTTTGATGCAATGGTACATAGTTTCTTACTTTACTGAAAATATAAAATCAAAATTTAGTTCAAAATGGAGGACGAGTGGATTTCAATTTTTTTACCAGCCCTGTGGGGGGTAATCGGGTAAAAAAAACAATGTAATATGTCTTGTACAAATGTGAATGCATTTGATTTTTATTTGGTATGTTCATTTAGGGACTCGCGGTACAACATGTATAAAACATGTTTCGTCCTCCAGCATAAACGGGCCCCTCCACCAAGGTACAGCTAGGGGAACTGCAACTGTCATTTTGCTCAATGCAGGGCAAAACCTGTAAGTGCTACAGTGCTAGAAGGATATCTATTCGCTGTTAATGATTTACCTTAACCCGAACTGTAGGTAGCTTGGGTATATTAGTCGCCTTGAAATGGCCACAGCTCTAGTTTGTCTTGTTTAGACACATCAGTGTCGCTTAGATTTGTCCTGTTTATACTGTTGGAGGCAAATGGTTTGAGCTAGTTTGAGCAGTGTATTATGGGACGGAAAAAATTACCGATTGGGATTATATAGTTATCTTGTGATAAATACTGAAGATGACCATGTATCACTTTATGGTCACTACAGTTCCTCCTTTAACCAGCCTTGTGTGGATGTTGGCTGATATTATTTTACCATATTAATTCTGCACTATGTATGTGCCTTAACTATGGGCCTTAAACATAGATAAATGTATGTATTGATCTTTTCAGTTTGTGTCAGCATTGTCTATATCACCAGATGGCAGGTTTCTGGCTGCTGGTTGTTCAGATGGCTGGATCTGTGTGTTTAATATCAGCACCAAGAAATGTGTCGATAAGTAAGCTCATCTGCTTTTCACATATGTATGTATACGGTAAAACAAATCGTGCGACCACTAAGTTGTCTTATGCGCCCACTTTGGACCCTGATCGTTTTCCTTCTATGTTTTAAGTGCATTATATAATTTAAGCAATATTCCCTTTACACGAGCATCAACCACCTATTTTCGTTGCAAACATCATTATTTTAGACCTTGAGTGACCACAGATAACCAAATGTGACTACTGAAAATAAATTAAGTGGCACACAGAGCAGAGTATTCCGGTATTTTGATCGATACTTGTATAAAATGTTAGTAAAAGTATTCATAGTATTAAACCAGGTAGACAAGTGGAAAGTAGCAGGGGAAAATCCCCAACTATCACCTCTTAATGAAATCCCTGAAAAACATTTTATTTTCCATCTGATCATCCAAACTTTCACAGTGTGTAAAATAATATCTTGGATTTTTAGCTCGACTGATCAGAGATCAGCAGACAGCAGAGCTTATGCCGTGGTGCGGCGTCTGTCCGTCTATCCATAAACTTTTATTTGTAGCGACTACTTCTCTGAAACTACTGGATGGATATTCATGAAACTTTACAGAAATGTTGCCCATAAAGTCTAGTTGATCCTAGCAAAAATTCATGTTGATGTAAAATCCAAGATGGTCGCCAAAGCTAAAAATAGAGTTTTAAAATACAAGTTTGTAGCGACTACTTCTTGCAAACTATAAGTGATATTGATATGGGACTTTTTCTAAAATGATCAGCATGACATGACGTTGGTCCTTGTCGAAAGTCGTTGTGATTCGACGTTAAACATGGCTGCCAGCGGCCATCTTTGTTTACATAGTTATATAATGAAAACTTGTAGACTACTCCTCTGAAACTACTTAACGGATTTTCATGAAACTTCACAGGAATGTTGCTTTTGATGTCTTATTGATCCTAGCAAAATTTCAGGTCGGCCGGAAATTCAAGATGGCTGCCACGGCTCAAAATAGATTTTTGAAAAAGAAGTTTGTAGCGACTACGTCTTGAAAACTATAAGTGATATTGATATGGGACTTTTTCTAAAATGGTCAGCATGACATGATGGTTATTCGAGTCGAACATTATTTTGATTCGACGTTAAACATGGCTGCCAGTGGCCATCTTTGTTTACATAGAGTTATATAATGAAAACTTGTAGCGACTACTCCTGTGAAACTACTTGATGGATTTTCATGAAACTTCATACGAACGAATGTTACTCTTGATGTCTAATTGATCCTAGCAAAATTTCAGATCGGCCAGAAATTCAAAATGGCCACCACAGCTAAAAATAGATTTTTAAAAAATAAGTTTGTAGCGACTACTTCTTGAAAACTATAAGAGATATTGATATGGGACTTTTTCTAAAATGATCAGCATGACATGATGGTTATCCAAGTCGAACATTATTTTGATTCAATATTAAACATGGCTGTCAGTGGCCATCTTTGTTTACATAGAGTTATATAATGAAAACTTGTAGCGACTACTCCTCTAAAACTACGTGACGGATTTTCATGAAACTTCACAGGAATGTTGCTCTTGATGTCTTATTGATCCTAGCAAAATTTCAGGTCAGCCAGAAATTCAAGATGGCCACCATGGCTAAAAATAGATTTTCAAAAAACAAGTTTGTAGCGACTACTTCCTGAAATCAAAATCAATCAGTAGAGCTTCAAGGTCATTGACCTCTTGTTTTAATTAAGGAATGAAATGCGCTCTTGGTTTTCATTGGGGTATGAAAAATATTTGGGTGGTTTAAAGTGTGGAGTCCGAACTCCACGCATACTTTTAACCATCCAAATGTTTTTCATACCCTAATGAAAACCAAAAAAGCGCATTTCATTCCTTATATTTACATAAATATTTACCTTTAAAATGGCGATGATTTCTTCTCTATATACGCCAGATTTACTATTTCGAAAAAATAGTTTATTATACGGGGACTTTTATGGAGTAAAATGTAACAGCCGTTACGATCGGCAACATTCTAGACACACCCCTCATGCCCAATATTCTATTAAGGTAAGCTCCGCCCATCATCCAATGAAAATCGTTAAAGGGCATATCATGAGGTATTCCGAAGGTAATGGTATTCATTGGAAAATTAAATGCAGTGTGTCAAATAAGATTCATCGTTGCGAATGCAATAGCGATGTAAATATCTACATATATATCCGATGGTATCAAAGTGAGTTATCTGCCCTTGAATTAGCAAAGGGACATAAGCATAAGCTGGCATTGTTACCTCTATAGCCTTTCCATTTTGCATCCAATATTTATTTATTTTTTTACAGAATGTGTATAATAACTAATAAGACAAGTTTCCAATCTTGAATATCTGATGGTATTGAAGGGAGTTATTTGCCCTTGAATGGAACAAAATGACATAATTTGGCCTTGTTACCACTATAGCACTTTCATTTTAATTCCTATTTTAAAAAATATTTACAGAATGTGTATTTATATATAATAATACCTTGGACACTGTCTTCAACCTTGCATATGTGATGATGTGTTGTATGCCCTTGAATTGAAAAAAATGGCATAATTTTCTATTTTTATTTAGCATGGCAGACACTTAGGGATGACTTTGTCCGTCAGCTGTCGTGGTCCATCACACTTTAACCTGCAACCTAACCTTGACCATAACTTGAAAAATATTTGACCTATGTTCATAAAACTTCACACACATCTTCATCTTACCTTAAGGAATGCCGTTAAACATGTCCACTAACTCCGACTGTCATTTTGGCAGAGTTATGCCCCTTTGCATAAAACTTTAACGTGCAACCTAACCTGGCTCATAACTTAGCAAAATATTGACCTATGGTCATAAAACTTTATACAGTTCTTCTTTATCAATTATTCACTGCCATTGACGTCAAATAACTCTGACTTTCATTTTTTGCCTTTTTCATAAAACTTTAACCTGCAACCTAACCTAGCTCATGACTTGGCGAAATATTGACCTATGTTCATGAAAATTTAAACAGTTCCTCCTTATCAATTATTCAATGCAGAGTTATGCCTGTTTTCGTAAACTTTAACAATTAAAATAAAACAATATGCTCCATAATTCATGAAAGATTGCACCTCCTGTCTTCAAACTTTATAGTTTGATTGTACTTGATGAAATAAGCAGATGGCAGGCAACACAAGTGTCCCTCCTAGTTTCGGATACTGCGCACCCCTTCTCAGGTATTGTTGGTGTACGGTATGCATGTCAATTTCGTGGGGTGGTGTGTGTGGGCGGTGGTTGGAGAGTGCGCGATATCTGCCGACAAATAAATATGGTATGCTTGGCAATTTTGTTTTTAAAATCTCTATGCACATTGGATAATGTCAGGGGTGAACTATAATGAGAATTACATTTCAATATCAATAGAAGATCTCCATGACCGTATGCCACCCTTTGCGTAATCACATTACTTAAAGCATCTAAAAAAACTACTGCAGATTTACATACATATCCTATTACTTGCTGTGAGTCACAGTATACTGTTGATCAAACTCATTAAATAATTTATTAACTTTACTTTTTTCAGGCATAAAAACGAGAAGGGCTTGTCCATTATGTCTCTAGCATGGAATCCCAAAGATAACATGGAGCTGGTATTCTGTGATAACCAGGCATGTATTGTGTGGTTTTATCAGTTTAAAGATGTTTACTTGCTTCAAAAAATGCCATCTGAAGTCTCATCTTGGCCTCTTGTTCACTAAAAGTGGGAACAAAATCCTAATGATAGTATTTTAATTTCTTACTATTACCTTTCACTGCCTTTCAATGGTTAAATAGAGTAATATTTTAAAACATCAATAAATACAATGTTTGGATATTTGATGTTTGTACCTTTATTGTGTTGCCTGTGTAAGCATGGCCGATACTTGGGATCTGGTGTAACTTGTTGGCGTCGGGCATCACACTAACCTGTAAACTGACCTGCCTCATAACATTGGGATCTGGTGTAACTTGTTGGCGTCGAGCATCACACTAACCTGTAAACTGACCTGCCTCATAACATTGGGATCTGGTGTAACTTGTTGGCGTCGGGCATCACACTAACCTGTAAATTGACCTGCCTCATAACATTGGGATCTGGTGTAACTTGTTGGCGTCGGGCGTCACACTAATCTGTAAACTGACCTGCCTCTTAACATTGGGATCTGGTGTAACTTGTTGGCGTCGGGCATCACACTAACCTGTAAACTGACCTGCCTCTTAACATTGGGATCTGTTGTAACTTGTTGTCGTCCGACATCACACTAACCTGTAAACTGACCTGCCTCGTAACATTGGGATCTGGTGTAACTTGTTGGCGTCAGGCATCACACTAACCTGTAAACTGACCTGCCTCATAACATTGGAATCTGCTTTCAGTAAAATGTTAGTTATATTTTTGCTTATATTTTCAAAATGCTTTCACAAATTACTTTCATATTTTTTTGTTGAGTACTAAGGTAGAACACTAACATTTTGTCACATATCCAATCACGTGTTACCACATGGTCAAGTTCACACTTAGAACTTTTTCCTTTAGGTCTGCGTTAGTGTTTTGTCAAAGCACTAGCTGGGGCATCCATGTCATATGGATACATTTCTAGTTTAAAACAGTTTCATAATGAAATTAACATGGTTAGTAGGCTAACAAGAGATTCTCATTAATCACTGTTTTAATTCTCACCAAAATACAGCCGAAATTCTATTTAAAGTCGCTATGTAATTCTTATTTTATGTCGAGTGAACCAGCCAAATTAGATTTGATTTCAAATGATTCAGCCAAATCTGACTTAATTTGTCGGGTGATTCAGAAAAGTGTACACAACCATGAATTTTATCCAGCAAACATAAATTTAATTCAATATTAAATGTTTGATTTATGCTTTTTTGCAATGAACATAATTATGGATTAAGAAAGAGAAGAATTTTATTTCATTTCCTATTACATGTGTAAATATGAATGTTTATATTTAGGGCCAACTTGGACTACTGAGTGATATTTCACACCCTGGAAGCAATCAGGTGAGCCTGAATTTCTGATTTCTGATCACAAAATGTGAAAAACGAAAAAATAGGGGAGGAAATAACCAGAAAATAGTTCAGATTGTGATACAAGTATGATATTTTGCACAGTGCTTGCAAATATTATAATCAAATGAAAAATAACCTGAGCCAATGCAGTTTCTATCATTTTCAAGATGGCCTCCAACAAATCGAAGATGGCAGACACAATATTGTAAATATGATACAGATGTATTTTAATCTAATATTTGTTGATCTCATTGTTTGGCTTCGACTGTAAAAAACAATAATCATTTTTGCAAAATATTTTGGCATTATGCATTTAAAAAGAAGAAAAATGTCCTTGAATTTCGTAAAAAGTCTTGAATTTTGTGAAAATTGCCTTGAATTTATACAAAGAATCGTGTTGTTCATAAATAAGAACAGAAAATAAAAAAGACGAACAAAATATAATTTATTATTATTATATGAAAAAAGATCGCATTTTTTTGAGTACTTTGATACATTGAACCATGAGCATCATTTTGCACGTGTGACCTTGACCAGTTTGAGGTCTGGCGAGATGCGTGGTTTTGGCTGTGTTTGTGAAAATATGTAACAGTAAGATGGGAAAGTGTATTGGTTAGCTACTAGTGAATATCGCTGGATAGCTGAAGTAAAATCGGATGTGCACAAGGCATATTGCTGGCCATGCCGCAAGAACATTGATCTATCAAGCATGAGCGAGAGCACACTTCAGTCGCATATGAAGGGTGAGAAACACAAAAAAAATGTGGAGTTGACTGTTTCTTTCCAAGTTAAATCATTTTTAGCTCGACTATTCGAAGAATAAGAGAGCTTATGTAATCACCCTGGGGTCGGCGTCCCACATCAAGGTTTGCGTGTAAGCTGTGTTTGTAAGTCTATATCTCTTACATTTCTTATCCTAGCACAACCAAATTTGACCATGGGCTTCCTTATAGCATTATCTTAAGGGCTGCATAAGCAATTTTGGTTCCTGTAACCCATGGGCTCCCATGGAACCCAAATTATGATAGCCCATAAAATGTGTCCCATTTCACATCAAATTTTGCGTGTAAGCTGTGTTTACAAGTCTATATCTCTTACATTTCTAACCCTAGCACAACCAAATTTGGCCATTAGCTTCCTTATAGCATTATCTTAAGGGCTGCTTAAGTAATTTTGGTTCCTGTAACTCCTGGGCTCCCATGGAACCCAAATTCTGATAGCCCTCGAAATGTGTCTGTTTCACATCAAATTTTGCGTGTAAGCTGTGTTTACAGGTCTATATCTCTTACATTTCTTGTCCTAGCTAAACTAAATTTGGGATTTGTTTTCCTTTCCTTATAGTATGTTGTAAAGGGTTGGGTAAGAAATTTTGTCTTCTGCAAATTCTGGGCTCCCATGGAACCCAAATTGTGATGGCCCATAAAATGTGCAATAAAGGCAGATCTAGGTTTGCATGTAAGCATGTATAAATCTATAATTTTGGTTTGGATTTCTTATAACATTATGCATCTTCTTCATACTTTACCCATATTGGGGCATGGGCTCCCTCCTCCACCCCTGTGCCCCCACTCCCCCCCCCCCCCCCCACCACCTTTATTTTTATTTTTTTTACATATTTCTGTGTTGTTTTAGTCAATTCTTACACATATATGTTGCCCCCTCACCCCCGACCCACGCCTCTCAATCCCCCCATTTTTTTGGAACATATTTCTGTCTTGTTTTCTTGTTTTAGTCAATTCATACACATAGCTTCTTACAGATATATATGTTGTCCCCACCCCCCCCCCCCCCCCCCCCCTTGAAACATATAATTTTTTTGAACATATTTCTGTCTTGTTTTAGTCAATTCTTACATAGCTTCTTACACATATATGTTGCCCTCCCCCCCACCCACAACCAGCCCCCACCTCTCCCCCACCCCCCACTCAAAACTCTATTTTTCTGTGTTGTTTTTGTCAATTCTTACACAAAGCTATGTTGCCCCCTCCCCACTCACCTCCACCTCTCGACCACAAATTTCTTTAAAATGACAGCAATTTTCATTAAAACAGATAAAAATAAGAAAATTTTACATAATTTTATATCGGCCCGAGTTTCTATACAAGCCCCATCCCCCAACTCCACCCCACATTGTTTTAGCCTTGTTTTCTGATGGTATATACTAGCTATATAATTTATTATTCTCTGAAAAATCGAATAGTCGAGCTGCGCTGTTCTCCGACA
>JAWPHD010010831.1:0-89588 GCA_037043455.1 Cyrtodaria siliqua | reverse complement strand
AAACATACCATACCATATCTCCCCCCATACATGCATAACAAACATACCATACCATATCTCCCCCATATCTCCCCCATACATGCATAACAAACATACCATATCTCCCCCATACATGCATAAACAAACATACCATACCATATCTCCCCCATATCTCTCCCATACATGCATAACAAACATACCATATCTCCCCCATACATGCCCCATACATGCATAACAAACATACCATTACCATATCTCCCCCATACATGCATAACAGACATACATGCATAACAAACATACCATACCATATCTCCCCATATCTCCCCATACATGCATAACAACATACATACCCATATCTTCCCCCATGCATGCATAACAAACATACCATACCATATCTCCCCCCATACATGCATAACAAACACACCATACCATATCTCCCCCCCCCCCCACCCCCATATATGCATAACAAACATACCATACCATATCTCCCCCATACATGCATAACAAACACACCATACCATATCTCCCCCCCCCACCCCCATATATGCATAACAAACATACCATACCATATCCCCCCCCCCCCCCCCTACATGCATAACAAACATACCATATCTCCCCCCATACATGTATAACAAACATACCATACCATATCTCACCCCATATATGCATAACAAACATACCATACCATATCTCCCCCCCCCCCCCCCATACATGCATAACAAACATACCATATCTCCCCCATACATGTATAACAAACATACCATACCATATCTCACCCCATATATGCATAACAAAACATACCATACCATATCTCCCCATATCTCCCCCATACATGCATAACAAACATACACATACCATATCTCCCCCATATCTCCCATACATGCATAACAAACATACCATACCATATCTCCCCCATATCTCCCCCATACATGCATAACAAACATACCATACCATATCTCCCCAATATATGTATGCATAACAAACATACCATACCATATCTCCCCCATATCTCCCCCATACATGCATAACAAACATAACATACCATATCTCCCCCCATATCTCCACCTAATAGAAGTGCCTGATAACAAACATAACATACCATATTTCCCCCACCCCCCACCCCCCACCCCATATCACCCCCTGATAGAAATGCCTGATAACAAACAAAACATACCATATCTCCCCCTAGTAGAAGTGCCCGGGCGCTTTGCAAAATGCAGAAGGGTTATACAAGTTTATAATCAGTTCTTGCCAGATTGTATACCACAAACTGAGCCTCAAATGTCATTCACGCTAAATCAAAAATCTAAAGCTTTGAATCTTGAAGAATTTCTGGATTTTGGGATTTTCTGTGAAGGTATTAAAAGTTTCTGTTAGGGGAGGTGAGATATGGTATGTTATTCAGAGACGGTACCTAGTAATGGACTTTATATCAAAGTTGTATAATTTGTTTGTGTCAGGTACGACAGGGCGCTGGAGGAATACAAGAACATTCAGGAGGAGACAGCATTAACATGGTATGTGTGCTCTCCCTTTGTAACATGTGTACTCTCCCTTTGTAACGTGGTATGTGTTCTCTCCCTTTGTAACGTGGTATGTGTTCTCTCCCTTTGTAACATGGTATGTGTTCTCTCCCTTTGTAACATGGTATGTGTTCTCTCCCTTTGTAACATGGTATGTGTTCTCTCCCTTTGTAACATGGTATGTGTGCTCTCTCCTTTGTAACATGGTATGTGTGCTTTCCTTTGTAACATGGTATGTGTGCTCTCCCTTTGTAACATGGTATGTGTTCTCTCCCTTTGTAACATGGTATGTGTTCTCCTCCCTTTGTAACATGGTATGTGTTCTCTCCCTTTGTAACATGGTATGTGTTCTCTCCCTTTGTAACATGGTATGTGTACTCTCCCTTTGTAACATGGTATGTGTGCTCTCCCTTTGTACATGGTATGTGTGCTCTCCCTTTGTAACATGGTATGTGTGCTCTCCCTTTGTAACATGGTATGTGTTCTCTCCCTTTGTAACATGGTATGTGTTCTCTCCCTTTGTAACATGGTATGTGTTCTCTCCCTTTTGTAACATGGTATGTGTGCTCTCCCTTTGTAACATGGTATGTGTTCTCTCCCTTTGTAACATGGTATGTGTACTCTCCCTTTGTAACATGGTATGTGTACTCTCCCTTTGTAACATGTGTACTCTCCCTTTGTAACGTGGTATGTGTTCTCTCCCTTTGTAACTTGTGCACTCTCCCTTTGAAACATGGTATGTGTTCTCTCCCTTTTTAACATGTATGTGTGCTCTCCCTTTGTAACATGGTGTGTGTGCTCTCCCTTTGTAACATGGTATGTGTTCTCTCCCTTTGTAACATGGTATGTGTTCTCTCCCTTTGTAACATGGTATGTGTGCTCTCCCTTTGTAACATGGTATGTGTGCTCTCCCTTTGTAACATGGTATGTGTGCTCTCCCTTTGTAACATGGTATGTGTTCTCTCCCTTTGTAACATGGTATGTGTTCTCTCCCTTTGTAACATGGTATGTGTTCTCTCCCTTTGTAACATGGTATGTGTACTCTCCCTTTGTAACATGGTATGTGTGCTCTCCCTTTGTAACATGGTATGTGTTCTCTCCCTTTGTAACATGGTATGTGTTCTCTCCCTTTGTAACATGGTATGTGTTCTCTCCCTTTGTAACTTGTGCACTCTCCCTTTGTAACATGGTATGTGTACTCTCCCTTTGTAACATGGTATGTGTACTCTCCCTTTGTAACATGGTATGTGTACTATCCCTTTGTAACATGGTATGTGTTCTCGCCCTTTGTAACTTGTGTACTCTCCCATTGTAACATGGTATGTGTACTCTTCCTTTGTAACATGGTATGTGTACTCTTCCTTTGTAACATGGTATGTGTACTCTCCCTTTGTAACATGGTATGTGTACTCTCCCTTTGTTTATCAGTCAGGGGTGTAACCTGTTTAATAAGTTAATTTTGAAATAACTGAAACAAGTTATTTTCAAGGCGAAAAATTCCCTTTGTCACAAGAGTAAGAGTTTATTCCTCTAACTTTTGGTAAAATAACATTATTTAGGGTACTTCTGTGAAAACTTTTATCTTATCAAAACTAGTTGCTGCATTCACAGTCAGAGAAATTAGGATTTCTGTTCACTAGCCCAAATTATTATATAATCATTTGGACTATTTCAATTTTCATAAGCCCGACTATATCAAATTGCAAGATTTTTACTAGCCCGAATTAATATTTACTAGTTTTTCACCTTCGGGCTAGTGCTTATTTCTACCACTGCAGTCATAAATCGCAAGCAATAATTCCTTTCAACAGACATAGGTACATGTATGTATCACTATGAAATGATGGTGGCTTTTGTAGACACTTTTTGTGTTGCCTGCATAGCATTGCAGATACTTAGGATCGCTTTGTCCGTCGTCCGTCACACTTTAACCTGCAACCTAACCTTGGCCATAACTTGAAAAGTATTTGACCTATGTTCATGAAACTTCACACATATATTCATCTTTAAATACCACACAAAATATTATTACCCATGACCAAGAACTTACAAGTTGAGCTCCCAGTGGGATTCGAACCCGCAGCGGTGAGAGTCGAAGGTTTACAACACAACGTCGTTAACCATTCGGCCACGCAGAAGCTAGACAAACTTTAACCTGCAACCTAACCAGGCTCATAACTGGCCATAACTTAAAAAGTATTTGACCTATGTTCATGACACTTCACACACATCTTCATCTTAACTGAAGGAATGTTGTTACACATGTCCAATAACTCTGACTTTCATTTTGGCAGAGATATGTCCTCTTTTCATAAAACTTTAACCTGAAACCTAATATACATTTAGCTCATAACTTGGCGAAATTCGATTGCTAAAACACCGCAGTCATTAGTGATATTCTATAAAGAAACAATCTTGAATCATTCCTTGGAAACTAGATCAGCTCTTGAATTCACCAACCATTCTTGAGAATATTTTTAGACTTAGACTTAAGCTCAAGTATGCAAATTTCAATCACAAATATTTCTATAAGGTTACAGAATAAATGTTCATTACAAGCTGCTATGTATAAATATTAGGCATACTAATAAATAGCAACTTCTTATGATTGTTTATCTTTGAAGGTCGTGGAAATATTTGTTAGCGAGTTTTTAGTGCTTGAGCTCAAGTCTAAGAATAGTTTGAAGAATGGTTGGTGAATTCCAGGCCAGATTTCAAGGCTACAAGAATGCGTGTTAAATTGTTTACATTGGAGCATGTGCGCGTAACTTCGAACCGGTGTTACGATAGAAATATTCATTGTTTTCTGACAATCCTGTTTTTGAATTGTATCAACAAACACGCTTTAATCCATGTTTTTCTACAGTATCAAATACATTAATAACATATATAGGCCAGCGTTCAAGTTATAGGCTGATATTTAATAACATTTTTGAATTGTTTTTAATTTCACTTTGGCACCGCTACAATGAATATTTAATGTGCCTACCAGCGTTTGATTGGTCGACCTATTTGTGTACTAGGAGATAGCTTGATATTATCCGTGATCATTCGGCAAATGTCAGAATGACATGGGCTATTGCATTTTAGCAAAATCACAGCCTTATTTTTTTACTTAGAATTTCATTTACATTCTACTATCTATGTTATTTCATGTGATAGACATCGCTTACGGAGGGCATCCTTGTCCCATGGACACATTTTCTTTTTTTACAACGTCGGAATATTCACACAGATCTAACATTTTCATACCAATAGTTACATTACTTTGAAGATGTTTTTTTTATGTTTTCAGTTTGCCAGAAAACGAGAAATTGCCATATTAAAACAGAAGAATGAGATACCAGAAGCCATAGAAGCATTGAATAAATATTTAGAACTGTAAGTTTTATATGAATAACTTCATGACTGTCATATAATAACATGATCTGCCAGTAAATGGTAGATGAAGGCCAATGGTAGTTACAGGCATGCTGCCAGTCTAAGTAGTCTCGGTCATCCAGACCTCTAGTGAGACTTCTCTCATAGAAGTCCATACGATGGTCTGATGGTGTCAAAAATTATGTGACATTAGGTTCAATGTTGTGTAATAAAATTGCCCCAAACAACAACGGATCCCGAGTAATACTATAAATTCCCTTTTAAAACATTCTTTTATAATATATATGTCATATTATGTTTTTCAGAAGCTATTAAGGACATTGAAATGTTGCATGTAATAAAACGTACACTTTGATGTTTTGGTCAAAATGACGTCACTTCATAGTGAGTTTTGACATGTGGCGCCATCTATAGGTCAAACATTCTTATGAACAATGAGTCCAGACGCTCGCTAGCGCTCACAGTCAGCTTGAGTGTGTCTGGATGATAGAGACTAATATTGTTGTACTTGTGAAAACTCCTGTTACCGTCAAATAAAGCGAGATATGATCCAGTCCTTGCACATATCTTCCAACTGAACAAAACTACTTAACTTTTCCTATACAACTCTTTGACATTTCTTCATCAAACTTTACATAACTATGTATAGACATTGACACAATCTATCCAGCCTTAGCAGTATGAAAAGGTCCGCTGTCAACTTCAGGTTTATGACAGACTTTGATGCATGGATGGAGTTATAAATTATAATTATGACCTGTATTTAGGTCCCCCTTGTCCATTTCAGGTTTATGACAGACTTTGATGCATTTCAGGTTTATGACAGACTATGATGCATTTCAGGTTTATGACAGACTTTGATGCGTTTCAGGTTTATGACAGACTTTGATGCATGGATGGAGTTATATGACCTATATTTAGGTTCCCCTTGTCCATTTCAGGCTTATGACAGACTTTGATGCATGGATGGAGTTATATGACCTATATTTAGGTTCCCCTTGTCCATTTCAGGCTTATGACAGACTTTGATGCATGGATGGAGCTGTGTGACCTGTATTTAGGTCCCCCTTGTCCATTTCAGGTTTATTACAGACTTTGATGTGTGGATGGAGCTGTGTGACCTGTATTTAAGTCCCCCTTGTCCATTTCAGGTTTATGACAGACTTTGATGCGTGGATGGAGCTATGTGACCTGTTTTTAGGTTCCCCTTGTCCATTTCAGGTTTATGACCGACTTTGATGCATTTCAGGTTGATGACAGACTATGATGCATTTCAGGTATATGACAGACTTTGATGCATTTCAGGTTTATGACAGACTTTGATGCATGGATGGAGCTGTGTGACCTGTATTTACACCAGCAGGACTACAGCAAGGCCTCGTTCTGTATGGAGGAACTCATCATGTCTAACCCACACAACCACCTCTTCCACCAGAGATATGCAGAGGTGAGTGTATTACCAGTGTGGTTCCCAGCCAGAGATATGCAGAGGTGAGTGTATTACCAGTGTGGTTCCCAGCCAGAGATATGCAGAGGTGAGTGTATTACCTGTGTGGTTCCCAGCCAGAGATATGCAGAGGTGAGTGTATTACCTGAATGGTTCCCAGCCAGAGATATGCAGAGGTGATTGTATTATTGCGTGGTTCCCAGCCAGAGATATGCAGAGGTCAGTGTATTATTGTGTGGTACCCAGCCAGAGATATGCAGAGGTGATGTATTACCTGTGTGGTTCCCAGCCGGAGATATGCAGAGGTGAGTGTATTACCTGTGTGGATCCCAGCCAGAGATATGCAGAGGTGAGTGTATTATTGTGTGGTTCCCAGTCAGAGATATGCAGAGGTGAGTGTATTACCTGTGTGGTTCCCAGCTAGAGATATGCAGAGGTGAGTGTATAAGTGAGACATGTATGGTTCCCAGCAAGAAATATGCACTGGTGGGTGTATTAGTTCTATTTTTGTAATAATACTATTTTATAAATATATGCAATGACTTTATACATATATCTACAACTGAACGTGTACTTCTTTAATTAACATAACACCAGTTGTCAATTAGTTGTCAGTCAGTTGTCAATCATTTATCCATTGAATCAATCAAACCAATAAGATAGCTTCGACAAACAGTAGCATGTGCAACTGTATTATAATGTCAATATACTCTGACATCAACAATAGGGCGGAGGTACTGGCGTCATGTTAATTGTCATAAGGAAATGGGAATTTAACCTTATATATTTCAGATAAAATACACCCAAGGAGGGGCGGAGAATCTAGAGTTGGCCAGGTCTTACTTCTCACAAGCCTGTAAACTTAACCCAAACAACATGCGGGCACAGTTTGGTCTGTTATTAGTAAGTACCCCACAAAGCAGGACATGAACATTCATTCCTGCATACCGGATAAGGTTATCCGCATTTTACATGGGTGATGGACTGTCTGATCTTACACATGGGGGAAGATAAGTCACGTGCTGATACCAACAGTGAATTGATAGCTGCATGGCGTCCTTATGTAAATAAACATTCAAAAGTAGTTGGTGACGTCAATGCGCAGAATATAAATGTTAGGCAAGAAAACTAATCAATCATGGGTATCTGGTTCAGATAGGGAAATTCAACCCTCGATATAACTGTTTTAATCGGAACCTCGGCAGCGCCTCAGTTCTGATAAAAACACTTATACCTCGGGTTGGAATTCCCAATCTTCACCGGAATACCCATCAGGGCTAAGTTTAGCGACAGTTTGGACTGGCAACATTTCTCATTAACATTTTTTATAACTGGTAAAACGAAAAAGTTACTTGCAGTTTCTATGTTTGTGTATGTGAATAAGTACAAATATGTAACAAATAAATAAAAAGCACAAGATGATTCATCATTAGCAAACATGCTAGATTCCATATGTGTCATACCAATACAAAGACATACCAGGAAAACTTAAAAATATTAAACGCCATTGATTTGAAAGCACGTTTCAAAAAAAGGCAGACATGGTATTCAAAATTGAACACATAAGGTATTTTGATGTACTTGCGAATTTTTGCCAGTACTGGAAAAGTTTACTGGCATACTGAAAATGTCACTTGCATTTTTCCAGTACGCCAGCATAAATTTGAGCCCTGCCCATGAAAGATTTTTATAATCTCCTCACTAGTCCCCTTGTACTGATATGGCTGAGTAGCCGCAGCACACGAAAATAAAAATAGATTTTTTTCGGTTTGAATGTATTGACTACAGGATTAAGCTATAACGCATAATATTATTGCTGTCAAAGTTGTTTTAACCCTTAACCCGCTAAGCACGACTATGATAGCATTTGCGTCCATTGTAAACCCAGATCAGCCTGCGAGTAACTCATTTTCACCAAAACGCCCGTTTGTCACATAAATGGAATGATCTTAATTCAAAGAAAGAACAGTCATATATGTAGCAGGTTATGGGTTAAGATACCACTTAAAGGAATAGAAAGGTCTCTTAATACCTGCGTATTTTTATTTGTTTTGATGGTTACACTTTGAGTATCAGAAATAATATTTGATCTCATTCTAATGAAATGCCATATTAAAAAAATAATGTACCAAGTACAATCTTCTACATGTCTGCCTTTTTTTGAAACGTGCTTTCAAATCAATGGTATGTACTAGAGAAAGATTGAACATTAAAATAAACCAGGTCTTGAATTCACCAACCATTCTTGAGAATATTCTTAGACTTAAACTCAAGTATGCAAATTTCAATCACAAATATTTCTATAAGTTTAAAGGATAAACGTTCATAGGAAGCTGCTTTGTATAAACATGGTAACTATTTATAAATATCAACTTCTTATGACTGTTTATCTTTGAAGGACATTGTAATATTAGTAAACAAAATTTGAGTACTTGAGCTCATATTCTGAAGAATGGTTTATGAATTCCAGGCCAGGTTTAATATCACTGTAGGTTATATTATTTTTATGCATGTTTGTCTTCTTATTTTTCAGACAGCGAGTAATCTGGTTACAGGATTCGCGAAAACACAGAAAGAAAGACAGTGCAATAGTAAATATGCAGCTTGGGCAGCCCAACAAATTACCGACAAATACCAGGTAATTAAAACTTGTATCCTATCCACCAACCCTCCCTCTGTACTTACCTTACACCAACCCACCAACACCCTCTGTACCAACCTACACCCACCCACCAACACCCTCCCTCTGTACTTACCTTACACCAACCCACCAACACCCTCCCTCTGTACCAACCTACACCCACCCACCAACACCCTCCCTCTGTACCCACATTACGCCAACCCACCAACACCCTCCCTCTGTACCCACATACACTCACCCACCACCCTCACTCTGTACCCACCTACACCCATCCACCTACCACCCTCTGTACCCACCTACACCCATCCACCTACCACCCTCCTCCGTCTGTACCCACCTACATCCACCCACCACCCTCCCTCTGTACCCACCTACACCCATCCACCTACCACCCACCTCCCTCTGTACCCACCTACACCCACCCACCACCCTCCCTCTGTACCCACCTACACCAATTCACCAACCACCCTCCTGCCTCTGTACCCACCTACACCCACCCACAACCTTCCCTCTGTACCCACCTACACCAATCCACCTAATACCCTCCTCCGTCTGTACCCACCTACACCCACCCATCACCCTCCCTCTGTACCCACCTACACCCATCCACCTACCACCCTCCCTCTGTACCCACCTACACCCTCCCTCTGTACCCACCTACACCCACCCACCACCCTCTCTCTGTACCCACCTACACCTACCCACCACTGTACCCACCTACACCCACCCACCACCCTCCCTCTGTACCCACCTACACCCACCCACCACCCTCCCTCTCTACCCACCTAAACCCGCACAGAAAAAGAAAGATGGTGCAATATTAAATACGTAGCTTGGGCGGCCCAACAAATCACCGATAAGTACCAGGTAATTACGATGTACCTCCCCTCTCCCTTTCATACACACGAGTTGGGATGCCAACACCTGATACATTTGATAAGAGAATGTGCTGCATAGAATTGCCTATCTATACCAATATATGGAATGATTTGATCTTTATTGTATACATGTCACTATTTTATTGTTGCAGCCCAGTCTGCTGTATAAATTGCACAGTTTTAATGATACAGACCATTCTATATTACATATAAATATCACACTTTTATTGTTGCAGACCAGTCTATATACTTTATCAATATCACACTTTTATTGTTGCAGACCAGTCTATATACTATATAAATATCACACTTTCATTGTTGCAGAACAGTCTATATAACAGGGCTTCCGTTAATGGGCGTACGGCTGTAAATTACGTCCAAATATCGTAGTTGTACGGCGAAAATTAACATCAAAGGCGTTCAGTGTACTTCCGAAAACTTCAAAGTACGCCGCGATCGTTTACTACGGACGTCCCATAATCTGTAAATTACCGAGTATAGCCCCGCCCATCTAATCTAATTTCATTTGAGAATGCCGACGTAACAAGTTGTAAAGCAGTTAAAACTCAGTGGAGCCTGTAATTGACGGGTAAATCCGTTTTGTCCAGTTTTTTATCAAGGGTCACACGCATGACTGGTGAAAGGAGAGCGTGTTAATTAGATAATTGGCCTAGCCGCGTATTTCACAAAATGAACACCAAATTGCTTAATTTATATTTATTATATTCAACCACAAAGTTGAAACTCCTTACACAAACAGATTATACTTTTAAGGCTATGTCTTTTACATCTTTGTGTCATTTTTCTATGTATTCATCAAAGTTACAAATAGAAACGAAGTACGACAAACAATATTTAATAATCTCTAACCTAGGGGAGAGAACTCTTCGCAAATGGAGACTAAACACGGAAGTGAAATTATCACTGGCAAAAACAATCGATTGCTTTGATAATAAATTAAAGAATCTGTTACATTTATTCCTACACTTGACAGTTTTACATACCTTTCATTAATGTATGCCAATTTAAAAGCTTTCCTGGACTGATAAATTGAAAACTGTTTGCAAAATGTAATTTACTGTATAAAACTTGTGGGTGGGGTATAGCACGCAAAGGGAAATTAAGTATTTTTAGTTTGAAACCGTTTATATAATGAGGTCATCAAATATTTTCTTTTATAAACATATAGATGATTATAATTATCCTTTTTTTCTTTTTAACAGTTTAGATGTGTTGTTTCCCTCACTACCACAGGTATTCGGCGCGTAATTTGGTCACTACTACCCCTCACCCCCCTCTACTACCCTCTACCAACACCAAAAAACTAAAAAAAAATGGAAAGCTTTAAAATGTTATGAAATGACTTTTTGGATGATGTTGTTTTTTTTGGTGTGGGTAGAGGGGGTGGGGGGTAGTAGTGACCAAATTACGCGCCGAATACCTGTGCTCACTACCACGTGGAATCATTGACTCAAAGACTATGAATGCCATGCCCAAACACTGGAACTTCCTAAATTTTTCCCATGAACTTCCAAATTTGATACACAGGAAGTTCGAACTTCCTAAATTTAATACCTTAGTGGAAGCCCTGATATAATATATAAATATCACACTTTCATTGTTGCAGACCAGTCTATATACTATATAAATATCACACTTTCATTGTTGCAGACCAGTCTATATACTATATAAATATCACACTTTCATTGTTGCAGACCAGTCTATATACTATATAAATATCACACTTTCATTGTTGCAGACCAGTCTATATACTAAATAAATATCACACTTTTATTGTTGCAGACCAGTCTATATACTATATAAATATCACACTTTTATTGTTGCAGACCACAGTCTATATTGTGTCTTTATTTGTATTGTTGCAGACTACCCAGTCCAAAGAACAGCTTCAAGACACAAAAATACTGGACTCACTTGAAAAAATTCTGGAAACAATATCAGCTTCAACTTGAAATTTTAGTATAGTTATTTATAGGAACATAGTTGTTATTGTCGTACAATTCCAAGCCTGTTTTATGGTACCGGAATCTGCGTGTACCAAAAAGTGTTCATTACGCAAAAAAAAGAGAGAAAAGGTTTGCATGCATTATTATATTGGAACGAGCTCAACGTTACCAGTGTCTGGCGAGACTAGATTGGAGACCCAGACAAATGTTGTTTTTTTATGGGCAAAATACGGAAGGGGCCAGCAATAGGAGGTCAGAGAGTGACAAGAATTCGAATAACAGACTTTCTGAATACTTAATGTTTTTGTTATAGATTTTGTTTCTCAGGAAGACTACAAGTTCTGTGGTTATTGTAGCCTGTTAAAAATTTAAAGATATATTCCAGTACTTGGTTATAATGTTCCTTTCCTGATGTGTTTTGCATTTTTCGTTGAGCGAGCAGCACTGCCAGTCCCCAAGATGGCTTCCATTACTAAATAAACCTAATGCGTCTGAAGATTGTAAGGTTGTGAAAAAAAGTTTATTCATAATTTTAGCATGCCGAGAATAACGGTACAGTTACACTAAAAAACATTTATCAAAACTCTATCCAGGTGTTCAGGTCATATAATAACGTATATCTGCCGATTAAAAATGTTTTTTTGCATATTCTTAAAATATCCATGATTGAATATGTGCGAAATGAATTATAAGTTGATACTCGTAATTCTGCGCTCCAGTTTTGGGGTTTGGCCTGGCTGGTTAAATCCGCTTATATTGTGTCTATAGAGTTCGGATTCTCAAAATATGTAATATATACATACCTAGTTGTCAGTAGGTTTAGAAACGGAGTACATAGGTTGTAAAATTTGGCTCTTGTTGGCGGGATAGCTACTTTAAAGGATTTACTGTTAGTGTACAGTTTTACTGTTAGTGTACAGTTTTACTGTTAGTGTACCATTTTACTGTTAGTGTACAGTTTTACAGTCTTGTTTGAACACTAATTCATTGGAATCAGTTCATTTAAATTGCAGTCAAACATTAGTCTGGGTATCAACCTTCGGATATCTCGACGTCTCATTTATTTAGGTAATTATGCTAACAATAGGAACATGATTAATTTATATGCATTAGTAGTGATGGGCAATCGGTTGAAATTTACAGTCGATCTTGCTTACAATTGGTTGGATGTAACTCGTCAACAGTGTATTAGGCAGAAATTCAAGAACCGGGTGTGCAAATATGTGAACGGGGTGTGCAAAACAATTTGCTAACACGCATACCGCGCCAATTCGCGACACGTGGGTGTCTCTGGGGTAATTTATTTTCACAGATAAAGGTTAAAGGGTTTGATCATCTTTCTTCTATAAATGTATACAAAACATAGAGACAGTAAGAATTTGGAAGTGAAGTTTAACAAAAACAAAACAAAAAAAACTTTTTTTTTTACGCCACCAGTACTCCAACTATTGGCCGCGATTTTTCAAAAATGGGCGTGCAAAAGATGGCTGCACGGTTGGCTGACTAATACACTGCCGATCAGTTATCGGTTATAATCGGTTGAAGTATAACTTGCATGTTAATAATCTGAGTTTCAGGCCTTGAACTTAGAATAATTTCTGATTACTTAAGTATGTATTCGTTCCTGTCTTGTTTCTTATGCCATTGTTATTTCATTTTAATCAGCAAAATATTTCTAACTGGTATAAATGTGTTTGTGTATGTTGTCTCCTGGATAATCATGTTTATTTCTATTTTTAACATTAATTGAAGGGCATTTTTACAGTTGATCGATGATCGATTATAGACTGGCATAATCAATCATCACAGTCGTATGCCTAAGTAAGTGATGATTGGTTACATTCGATTAACCGATACATCACTATGCATGAGTCGGTTTTAAGAGAATTGTGTCATGTAGTAGTTTTTCCCAGAGTTCACCAATATGTTTATAAAGAAATGTGGCTCCAGCGTAAATGGAGTGTCTACTGTAGAATTTGCAGCAACTCTGCAATTCTGCAGGTAAGAAGGTTCTAGGCCCATTCTCCATATTTTATCTTGATGTAAATGGAGGATGAGCCTGGCATGTTTATAAATAATGCACATTCACAATTAAAATAACAAACTGTGAAGACTATATCATTTTTGAGTTAGTAATACATAATTCAGTTCTGTAGAACTATGTATTGCAGAAAAGGTTTGTTTGTTTGTTTGAATGGTGTTTTACGTCATTTTTAACACATGTTAGGCCATATAGGCCAGTGAATTTTTGTGGTAGAGGCAGTCCACCCCATTTTTCCTGGGTAGAACGAGTACTGTATACATCCCGCCATCCGTAAGAATGGACACTTTCTCACTCGACAAATCAAGCTCCTATTTGGATTCGAATCTGCAGCATTGAGAGGCGAGAACATTTTAGGCACAGCCTCTTTACCGTCTCGGGCCACGTATACACTATTGCAGAAGGGAGCAATGTGGCTCCTGTGTTATAATGTTAACTGTTTAAAGGGATACACGGCAATCTATACATAACTCGCAGTGTGCCTTTAGTTTGTCTACTTAACTTGCATATTTGAAAATTATTAATAATAAATAAATTGATTAATATTAAAATATGGCTATTCCATTTAAATTTACATGGGACCCCAGGAAGGCACTTTTGAACAAAATTTCGTAAAATATGGTTCACCCATAGGTGTTTATTAAATTGCCTTCCTGGGGTCTCGGGTATGTTTTAATGGAACAGCCCTTAAAGCTTTTTTATAATTCTGAAACACTCAGCAAAGGAGTTGTTTTTATAACACAAGTGTTGTTACAAGTGTTCAATTTAGTTGAATGCAGAACAGACCTTAAAGGGACTCCTGGCAACCTGTTGTACAATTATTCTCCCATGTGGTTGCCTGAGTAGAATACAACCACTGCAAATCCCGCTAGAGACGGAGAGGTTTAACACACCCTGTTTCATTCCATCTGATATCCTTATGCTGTTGGGGCAAAAACCGTGTGGTTCCAGAGCATTTTTTGTTCATGCTCATTAAAGGTCTTTATCATGACCCCTGCATTGTTTCAGGTGCCATTCCACTCAAATCACTAGAGCAGTGGCAGAAAAAACAATAAACGTGGCTCCAGCATAAATGGAGTGTCTACAATAAAATTTGCAGCAACTCTGCAGTTCTGCAGGTGAGAAGGTTCTAGGCCAATTCTCCATATTTTATCCCGATGTACATGGAGGATGAGCCTGTCATGTTCATTCCTGTTAGACGCCATATAACCTTTCATTTGTTGGTGCGCCTTAAGATCCAAATTCAATTCAATTGGGGCGAAAACCTTCAATTACACTCTGAGAGCACCACCCTGTTGACCATTTGAATGTATTCAGAATTCTCCTATACCTTGTCATAATATTTATATAGTTATGAAAAATAAAATGAAATTAAATATGGAACGTGTTCTGTTACTTGTAGATTCCAGAAATATGTATGTTGTTATATGTCAAATTAAGTTCTGATCTGTTATTGTGACAGAAAATAAGGATGTCCTTGTTCAAGGCAGACAATAAGTATGCCCTTGTTCTAGGTGGACAATAAGTATGCTCTTGTTCTAGGTGGACAATAAGTATGTCCTTGTTCTAGGAGGACAATAAGTATGCCCTTGTTCTAGGTGGACAATGCATCCATCAGTGTTCTAGGCGGACAGAAAGTCCGTCCTTGTTCTGGGCAGACAAGAAGTCCATCCTTGTTCTAGGTGGACTATGCATCTGTCTTTGTTCTAGTCGGACAATACATATGCCCTTGTTCTAGGTCGACAATACATCTGTCCTTGTTCTAGGATGACAATAAGTAAGGCCTTGTTCTAGGCGGACAGGAAGTCCGTCCTTGTTTTAAGTGGACAATGCATCTGTCGTTGTTCTAGGCGGACAATAAATATGCCCTTGTTCTAGGTGGACAATGCATCTGTCTTTGTTCTAGGCGGACAGAAAGTCCGTCCTTGTTCTGGGCAGACAAGAAGTCCATCCTTGTTCTAGGTGGACTATGCATCTGTCCTTGTTCTAGTCGGACAATGCATATGCCCTTGTTCTAGGTCGACAATAAATCTGTCCTTGTTCTAGGAGGACAATAAGTAAGGCCTTGTTCTAGGCGGACAGGAAGTCCGTCCTTGTTTTAAGTGGACAATGCATCTGTCGTTGTTCTAGGCGGACAATAAATCTGCCCTTGTTCTAGGAGGACAATATGTATGCCCTTGTTCTAGGTGGACAATGCATCTGTCTTTGTTCTAGGCGGACAGGAAGTCCGTCCTTGTTCTAGGCAGACAGGAAAGTCTGTCCTTGTTCTAGGTGGACAATGCATCTGTCTTTGTTCTAGGCGTACAGGAAGTCAGTCCTTGTTCTAGGCAGACAGGAAGTCGGTCCTTGTTCTAGGTGGACACAGCATCTGTCGTTGTTCTAGGCGGACAGGAAGTCCGTCCTTGTTCTAGGCGGACAATAAATATGCCTTTGTTCTAGGTGAACAATGCATCTGTCCTTGTTCTAGGCTGACAATAAGTATGTCCTTGTTCTAGGTGGACAATGCTTCTGTACTTGTTCTAGGCGCAAAATGCATCTGTTCTTAATTTAAGCAGACAATAAGAATGGCTTTGTTCTAGGTGGACCATGTCTCTGACCTTATTCTAGGCAGACAGGAAGTCCGTCCTTATTCTAGATGCATATGTCATTGTTCTAGGTGGACAATGCCTCTGCCTTTGTTCTAGTTCCTGTCCATCATTGTTCTATACGGACAATGCATATGTCCTTGTTCTAGGCGGACAATAAATATGTCATTGTTCTAGGTGGACAATACATCTGTCCTTGTTCTAGGCGGACATTAAGTATGCCCCTGTTCTAGTTGGACAATGCATCTGTCCTTGTTCTAGGCGGACAATAAACCTACCTTTGTTCTAGGTGGACAATGCATCTGTCCTTGTTCTAGGCGGACAATAAGTATGCCTTTGTTCTAGATGGACAATGCATCTGTCCTTGTTTTAGGCGGACAATAAGTATGACCTTGTTCTAGGTGGACAAGAAGTCCATCCTTGTTCAAGGCGGACAAGAAGTCCATCCTGAAGTCTGTCCTTGTTCCAGGCGGACAAGAAGTATGTCCTGCTAGGAGGACAAGAAGTCTCCTTGTTCTAGGCGGACAAGAAGTTTGTCCTTGTTCTAGACGGACAAGAAGTCCGTCCTTGTTTCAGGTGGACAAAAAGGCGAGCCCCGTGTGGTTGCCGGGGGCCCCGTTTGGTCACGGGGCAAAGAATACGGCCACTGCAGATTCCTTTGGAGGGTTAGGCAGAGGGGTAGAATCCCCCCAAATTCATGTTCATTTTATCATTTTTGTTCATGTTCATTAAAGGTCTTCATCATGATCCCTGCATTGTTTCAGATGCTATCTCGCTCGCATCAAAAGAGCAGTGGCAGAAAAACAATAACGTGGCTCTACGATAGAATTTGCAGCAACTCTGCAGTTCAGGGTGAGAAGGTTCTAGGCCCATTTTCCATATTTTATCTCGATGTACATGGAAGATGAGCCTGGCATGTTCATGCCTTTAAGGCGCCATATAACCTTTTCATGTGTTGGTGCGCCTCAAAAACCCAATTCCAATTGTTCCAGGCGGACAAGAAATCCATCCTTCTTCCAGGCGGAGCAGAAAATCGTCCTTGTTCTAGGCGGACAAGAAGTCTGTCCTTTTTCTAGGCGGACAAGAAGTCTGTCATTGTTCTAGGTGGACAGGAAGTCCGTCCTTGTTCTAGCGGACAATGTTAAGCAGGTGGACAAGAAGTCCATCCTCGTTCCAGGCGGACAAGAAGTCTGTCCTTGTTCTAGGCAGCAAAGAAGTCTGTCCTTGTTCTAGGCAGACAAGAACTCCGCCCTTGTTCCATGCGGACACGAACTGTTCTTGTTCTAGGGGACAATATTAAGCGGCAGGACAAGAAGTCCGTCCTTTTTCCAGGCGGACCAGAAGTCCGTCCTTGTTCTAGGAGACAATATTAAGCGTGTGGACGAGACGTCCGTCCTTGTTCCAGGCGGACAAGAAGTCTGTCCTTGTTCCAGGCGGACAAGGTCTGTCCTTGTGCCAAGTGGACAAGAAGTCAGTCCTTGCAAGTGGACAAGAAGTCTGTCCTTGTTCTAGGTGGACAATGAGTCCGTTCTTGTTCAAGGCAGACAAGAAGTCCGTCCTCGTTCTAGCGGACAATATTAAGCAGGTAGACAAGAAGGTGGTCCTTGTTCCAGGCAGACAAGAAGTCTGTCCTTGTTCCAGGTGGACAAGCAGTCCGAACTTGTCCCAGGTGGACAAGAAGTCCATCCTTGTTCTAGGAGGATAATAAGTCCGTTCTTGTTCCAGGCGGAAAAAAAGTCTGTCATTGTTCTAGGGGAAACTATTAAACAGGTGGACAAGAAATCCGTCCTTATTCCAGACGGACAAGAAGTCCGCCCTTGTTCCAGCCGGACAAGAATTCTGTCCTCCTTCTAGGCGGACAATAAGTCCGTTTTTGTTCCAGGTGGACAATAAGTCTGTCCTTATACTAAAACAGTATGAGAGTGGACCTTTGGAAACGGCCGAACACGACATACACGAAATATTGCAGTCTCGGTTTGATTGAGACTGTTCATGAACGGTAGTGAAATATGCTAGCTACCGCTCACGCCCTCTAGCCCCGGGTTGAGCAGAACTCAATATTCATAAAATCAATAGTACAAAAGTTTAACCATCCCGAAGATGGCATGCATATGGCGGTGGACATGGAGTATATTTTTTCCCCATGGCGTATGGCGTATGGTCCCAGTATCTAATACAATTAAATGCCCCGAAGAGCGAAATAAACTTAATGTAATTTAGTTGCGGTTATGAAGCCTGTGTAAGGAGACGAGAAGTCCATCCTTGTTCTTGGTGGACAATAAGTCCATCCTTGTTCTAGGGGACAATATAAAGCACGTGGACAAGACGTCCGTCATTGTTCCAGGCGTACAAGAAGTATGTCCTTGTTCCAGGCGGACAAGGTCTGTCCTTGTTCCAAGTGGAAAAGAAGTCCGTCCTTGCAAGTGTACAAGAAGTATGTGTCCTTGTTCCAGGTGGACAAGAAGTCCGTCCTTCTTCTAGACAAGAAGTCCGTCCTTGTACTAGGGAGACAATAAGTTCGTCCTTGTTCTAGGCGGACAATATTTCCGTCCTTGTTCTAGGTGGACAATAAGTCCGTCCTTGTTCTAGGTGTACAATAAGTCCGTCCTTGTTCTAGGTGAACAATAAGTATGCCCTTGTTCTAGGTGGACAAGAAGTCTGTCCCTGTTCCAGGCGGAAAAGAAGTCTGTCCTTGTTCCAGGCGGACAAGCAGTCCGAACTTGTCCCAGGTGGACAAGAAGGGTGTCCTTGTTCCAGTTGGACAAGAAATCCGTCCTTGTTCCAGATTGACAAGAAGTCTGTCCTTGTACTAGGCGGACAAGAATTTCGTATATGTTCCAGGCGGACAATAAGTCTGTCCTTGTTCTGGGAGGATAGTAAGTCCATCCTTATTCCAGGCGCTCCAAAACATGAGGTTTATGAGCTAAATTGTTGGTCCCAGCAGGGTTTCAGGGCTAATTCGACTTATGAGTTTAAGCTCCTAAGCCTTCTGTAGAAATTTGTCAGAACATGGTGTATGGGGTAAGAAATCATTCTAAATAAACTTAGCTCCTAGGGGTGGACACTTAAAACTTATGTATGAATGGACTGATACTTATGAGCTAATTTCTTGGTATTTTTTGGTACAAACGGGTCAAAATCATAGACGAAAATTTAGCTCATAAAACATTTACCCCATAAACCTCCAACCTCCGTCCGTATTCCAGGCGGACAAGAAGTCCGTCCTTGTTCCAGGCAAACAAGAATTCTGTCCTTCTTCTAGGCGGACAATAAGTCCGTCCTTGTTACAGGTGGACAATAAGTCAGCCCTTGTACTAAGGAGACAAGAAGTCCGTCCTTGTTCTAGGTGGACAATAAGTCGGTCCTTTTTCTAGGCGGACAATAAGTCCATCCTTATAGAAAGGCCTACAATATGTTCGTCCTTGTTCTAGGATGACAATTAGTCCGTCCTTGTTCTAGGAGGACAATAAATCCGTCCTTGTTCTAGGCGGACAATAAATCCGTCCTTGTTCCAGGTGGACAGTGAGCCTGTCCTTGTTTTAGGTAGACAATAAGTCATTCTTGTACTAGGGAGACAATAAGTCCGTCCTTGTTCCAGGTGGACAATAATTATGCCCTTGTTCTATGTGGAAATGCATCTGTCCTCGTTCTAGGCGGACAATAAGTATGCCATTGTTCTAGGTAGACCATGCATCTGTCCTTGTTCTAGGCAGACAGGCAGTCCTTCATTGTTCTATGCAGACAATACATCTGTCCCTGTTCTAGGGATAAGGCGGACAATGCATCTGTCCTTGTTCTAGACTGACAGGAAGTCCGTTCTTGTTCTAGGTGGACAATGCATCTGTCATTGTTCTAGATGGAAAATGCATATGTCCTTGTTCTAGGCGGACAGTAAGTCCGTCATTGTTCTATGTGGACAATATGTCCTTGTCCTTGTTCTAGGTGGACAATAAGTATTCTCTTGTTCTAGGTGGACAATGCATATGTCCTTGTTTTAGGCGGACAATAAGTATGCCCTTGTTCTAGGTGGAGAATGCATCTGTCCTTAGGCGGACAATAAGTATGCCCTTGTTCCAGGCAGACAAGAAGACTGTCCTTGTTCCAGGCGGACAATCAGTCCGAACTTGTCCCAGGTGGACAAGAAGTCTGTCCTTGTTCCATTTGGACAAATTTGGACAAGAAATCCGTCCTTGTTACAGGTGGACAAGAAGTCCGTCCTTGTACTAGGCGGACAAGAAGTTCATCCTCGTTCCAGGCGGACAATAAGTCTGTCCTTGTTCTAGGTGGATAATAAGTCCGTCCTTGTTCCAGGCGGAAAAGAAGTCCGTCATTGTTCTAGGGGAAAATATTAAACAGGTGGACAAGAAATCCGTCCTTATTTCAGGCGAACAAGAAGTCCGTCCTTGTTTCAGGGGGACAATGAATGAATGGTGTTTTACGGCACGTCGACACATAAATAGGTCATATTGTGCGCAAAAATCTATGAAAAAATAAGTATTAATTAAAAATTAATGTAAATATATAAAGATAAAACTATTAAAAAATAAGGGATGATCAGGTGTAATATAAACTATGTATGTAAATCAACAAATGCCCGTCAACGGGTATATAAACAAAGTAAATATATATAAGAACACATTACAATGATTTATATAGTCTGATCTCTTTCAGGAAATCTAAAACAAGACTAAAATCTACAGTATCAAATAACTCTTTCATAGTATTAACATTGTAGTACATTTGACGCATAGGATCAAAGTCTACACATTCCAATAAGATGTGTTTGACCGTTAACGGTGCAAAGCAGAGTATACATTCTGGTAATTGCTCACCTTGTAATAAATATGAATGAGTATAACGTGTATGCCCTATCCTGCACCGGGCTAGGATAACTTCCTCTCGACGAATGGGTCTAGTAGAAGAACGCCATTCTCCGAGTAACGGTTTAATTGAATGGAGTTTATTGTTAACTGACAAATCCCAAGCGGTTTGCCAAGAGTTACGAATATATGTGTTAATACAACTTTTAAAATCAGTATAAGGTAATTTGGTATTAGATATATGTAAATATAATGCTGCCTTAGCAGCACTATCAGCTCTATCATTACCACGTACTCCTACATGGCTTGGAAGCCAGCAGAAAATAATAACATTATCAATTATAAGAGAATTGTACTTTTCTAAAAGTTGAAGCACAACTGGGTTATCATGTTTCATATTACACAGTGCTTGAAGAGATGAAAGGGAATCAGAAAAGATTACAAAATGGTCATCATCAGATTCCTGAATATAATTTAAGGCAAGTTCAATTGCCTTTAGTTCAGCTGAAAAGATAGAGGCCTTGTCAGGCAGGCGGCTCTTTATGCTGTGTTTGTGAACAGCTGCTGCAGCTACCTTATCTCCATCTTTAGAGCCATCTGTGTAGATATGTTGAAAGTCACTGTATTTCGATATAATTTCATTAAATTTGCTTTGAAAGACAGTAGGGTCTGTACTGGATTTGTTATTATTACAAAGATCAAAAATAATTGTTGGAGTTTCCAAAGTCCACGGTGGAATTTTTGGTACTTTGTACTTGGCAATCAAATTTAGGTCGATTTCAGTGTCTCTTAATTTTGGTTTAATACGAAGACCAAATGGTCGAATGGCCTTCGGTTTTCGATCAAAAAGAGGTTCACAACTAGGATTAAAAACATTATCGAAAGTTGGGTTTGAAGGGTAAGACTTTAATGTAATGGCATATTGAAGAGCTAATTTGTCTCGTCTATGAGACAGTGATGGTTCATTGGCTTCAACATATAGACTTTCGGCTGGTGATGTACGAAAGGCACCTAAGACGAGTCGTAATCCTTGATTATGTATAGGGTCGAGCATCTGCAAGTACGACTTGCGAGTCGATCCATATACTATTGAGCCGTAGTCCAGCTTGGATCTGATAAGAGATCTGTAAAGTCGCAAGAGGACTTTTCGATCTGCTCCCCAATTAGTGTTTGCAACAACTTTAAGTAAGTTAAGAGCTTTAAGGCATTTGGTCTTCAAGTATTTAAGGTGTGGTATAAACGTTAATTTACGGTCGAAAATAAGACCAAGGAATTTTGTCTCATCCACTACTGGTATTGGTGACCCATCCAGTGTTAGATGAGGGTCTTCATGATGTTTACGAAGTTGACAAAAGTGCATACAATTAGTTTTAGATTTAGAAAATTTAAAACCATTTTCATCAGACCAGGTCTGAAGTTTATTGAGACATTGTTGTAATTGTCTCTCGATAGTATTCATGTTTTTTGCACGATAACAAATAACAAAGTCGTCAACATATTGCGAACAATCCACACCTGGATTGATGCATTTTACTATACTGTTAATCTTTATATTACAAAGTGTTACAGGTAGTATGCTGCCCTGTGGAACACCCATCTCCTGTTCATGAATATCAGAGAGGGTTGAACCCATTCGGACACGAAACTGTCTATCATCTAAGAATTTCTCTATAAAAATGGGTAATCGGCCTCTAAGGCCAATGTCATGTAGATCATTCATAATACCGTACTTCCATGCAGTATCATAAGCTTTCTCCAAGTCAAAAAATACAGCGACTAAATGTTCTTTTTTTATGAAAGCTTCCCTAATAAACGATTAAAATCGTATGAGATTGTCCGTTGTGCCTCGTTGGCGCCGGAATCCACTTTGATACTTTGTTATCAGTTTGTTGGACTCCAGGTACCAAACGAGTCTCTCATTAATCATTCGTTCCATGGTTTTACATATACAACTCGTTAAAGCGATTGGGCGATAATTTATTGGGTCCCTATGATCCTTTCCAGGTTTGGGGACTGGAATAACGATTGCTTCCCGCCAAGAATCGGGGAAGATTCCAGTCACCCAAACCTTATTAAATATATCAAGAAGGGTAGACAGACAGGATTCAGGTAAATGTTTTAGTAATTGATAATGGATATCATCAGGACCAGCTGATGTATCATGAGCCTTTTTAAGGGACTTTGAGAGTGAATAGTTTATTGTATTTTTCCAAGTTTTTCGACTTGAAGTTCAGCTTCTTCTGTTCTTTTTGTTTCTTATTTTTCAGAAAATTTGGTTGACAATTTTCAGAAGAAGAATTTTTTGAAAAAGTTTCTGCCAAAGTGTTTGTAATATCTTTGACAGATGTTATATCTCCATTATCTGTTTTAAGATGCTTTACAGAACTAGAATTACCTTTACCACTTATTTTCCGGACCATGTCCCATGTCTTCTTAAGAGATGAGCGAGAATTCAGCCTAGAGACGTAAGATCTCCAGGATTTCCTCTTGCTATCCTTAATAGAACGACGGGCTTTCGCACGAAAAACTCTAAAGTTATCTAAATTTGTTTGAGTTGGCCGCAAGTTAAAATTATTTAATGCAGCTTTACGATCGCTGACTGCCTTTTTGCAGTCATCGTCGTACCATGGTTTATGTGGGCGTTTAGGATTTGCCGAGGTTTTTGGAATGGTTTGATCAGCTATATCGTGAAGAGTTTTGGTAAAAAGAGCAGTTGCGTCTTCGACATCCTCGAAAACGGAAGGCTTTAATTGTTCCTCGCAAAGAGATTGAAACGTAGTCCAATCAGCTTTGCGAAGTTTCCATCGTTGCATTTTTTCGAGAAGTGGAGGGCCGATATATGGGGAAGTGGTCACTTCCACAGAGGTCGTCTCCAACACTCCACGAAAATTCCATCAAAAGCGTTGGATCGCATATTGTTAAATCAATGGAAGAATGAGAGCCTGTAGCAGGATGTAAATAAGTATGTGACTTGTTATTAAAAAGACATAAATTGTTTTTGGCTAAGAAATCCTCAATATTTTTGCCTTTATCGTTTATATCTTTACAACCCCAGATGTAGTTGTGTGCATTAAAATCGCCCAAGATTATAAAAGGTGATGGCAATTGTGCAACTAGGTGATTGAGATCTTTAGGGTCTAGTGAAGAACTAGGTGGTAAATATAAGGAACATATTATTATGACTCTGTGCATAGTAACACTGACCACAATAGCTTGCAAGTTTGTTTTCAACGCAACAGGTCTGTGAGGAATGTTTCGATTAACGATTATCGAAACTCCACCAATCGCCTTGTCGCCGGTATCACAAATATGATTGTATAGTGAGTATTGTTTAAAAGATACCTTATCACTTGTCTTCAAGAATGTTTCTTGAAGACAAAAGGCAAAAGGGTTGTGTTCATTTAAAATTAGGCTGATTTCAACATAATTTAGTTTCAAACCTCGACAATTCCATTGAATGATCTTATTAGTTTTACCCATTATTGAGCGTTAAGGCGACTTTTAATTTTATTTTTATTTTTGGCCTTAGATTTAGGAGAGGTCTTAGGAGACTCAAGCAGCGACATCTCCACTGATGAATCCTCCTCCCTGGAAGAAGTCAGCTGAAGTGGCACCTCAACTAACTTTTCATGCGAGGATGGAAGTGGCAGTGCAGCTGCCGGCTCTGAAATGTCCATGAGCTGTTCGAATTTGTTATGCAGCTCAATAGGGCCGTTAGACACCTTTGGCTGCACCTTGTGCTCCCTAGTTGGAGAAGCACAAGGCTTTCCAACTTCCTTAGTTGGAGCAGCACTAGGCCTTCCAATCGAGGAAGTATTAGGTCTCACGACTGGGGAACTACTAGACTTCACAGTCTTAGAAGAACCCCTTTTCCAATTCTGAGAAATTAGCATGCTCTTGACATTGCCAGAGCATGCCAATTTCTCAGAATTAGATGAAAAGTTTAATTTGGGTTTGTTAAGTTGTATTTGTTGACTTTTGTTTGGATTTGATACTGAGGAAGTATTCTTTGTATTTTGAATTTCTGACTGTGGTTCGTATTGCGTACCTGCATCCCTGCATTCTGTATGTGTTGCTTTTGTTTTGAGAATAGATGCGTAAGAGGTCGGACTTGAAATTTTATATTTTTCTTCTATCAATTTCCGTGCTTCTGGAAAGGGAATGTTTTGTGTATATTTAACTGTTATGATTTCTTTTTCTTTTTTAAATTTTTCACATTATTTTGAATTTGCGTTATGTCCCAGACCGCAGTTGGTACATTTGAGGTCGTTAGGACAATCTGGTTCGTTATGCTTGAATGCAGACTCGCCACATTTACCACAACGTTCTTCTTTAGTACACCTGGAGTTGTGGTGCCCAAAGCTTTGGCAGTTGTAGCAACGTAACGGGTTTGGAATGTAGGCGTCAACATGCAATTGCAGATATGCCACCTTTATTGTTTTTGGTAAGACGGGTGTTGAAAATGTGAGGATGATAGTATTTGTACTGATAATTTTGTCATTCCTCTTTATGGTTATTCGGCGAGCCGCAGTTACCAACTGTGGCGCAAGCTCGTGAATAATTTCGTCTTCAGGTACTCCGGAGAGATCCGGGCACCTGATGACGCCTTTGGAGATGTTCAAAGAGGAGTGAGGGTAGCATTTGACTTTTGTGTTTAAAATTTGTTTAATAGTGAGTAAATTATCCGAATGCGATTTTTTTTTCTGTTTCAATAAGAAGAGTTTTGTTCTTTAATTTTTTTATTTGTTTAACATGTCCAGAAATGGAATGGACAGTTTTCTCTATTACAAAAGGTGACATATCTGCAACAGGCCTTTCCCCGTCTTCCGATTCGATAATAAGAAAACGAGGAAAGGACTGGTTCATCACTGGTTCCTCAGTATCAGATTCATGTTCTGTTTTTTTTCCGTTTGTTAGTAGTTTGTGCGTTTTGTGATGCCATGATGTGGCGTTAAGAATTCATCTTCCACGCTTCTCACCCACCTCGGAGTCCAACAAGGGGACATTTTCTGTGGATATCCAACAGCAAAATGCCAAGAATACGTAGAAGGTATACTCATATAAAGCTAACGCATCAGACCCCCCATACCACCCAGCGGACATAACCCCTTAACTAAAAAGTCAAAGAGCCGCACTTATGTTCCGCTTAAAAAGTGGCACAAGTATAGCCATATAGCGTTTTGAAATACATGATTAGCCCGTGCGCCACCGCCATAAAAGACCCTATCTATATAATGTTTAAAGTAGAACAATATAAAAAGTAAGTTAAGATACAGTGTACTAGGTACTGTCTGAATAATAAGGTCGGATCACTAGCGGATCCATGGGGTGGGGGTGGGGGGTGGGGGGGGCACCGTATGTCCATGTTACTGTAGATTTTATCAAACAATTTCGTTGCACGCCCTCAGTATACATTTTTTTCATAATGGCTAACGAGTGGGGGGGGGGGGGGGGGGGGGGGGGGGGGGGGGGGGGGGGGGGGGGGGGGGGCACCGTATGTCCATGTTACTGTAGATTTTATCAAACAATTTCGTTGCACGCCCTCAGTATACATTTTTTTCATAATGGCTAACGAGTGGTTTAATTAACACATTGTTAAATCCTTTTATTTGAAAACGGACTTTTTTATTCATACATGTATGTCCATGTTACTGTAGATAAAATATCAAACAATTTCGATGCACGCCCTCAGTATAAAAAAAATTCTCTCTCGGCGCATAATGGCTAATGAGTGGTTTAATTAACACATTGTTAAATCCTTTTATTTGAAAACGGACTTTTTTATTCATACATGTATGTCCATGTTACTGTAGATAAAATATCAAACAATTTCGATGCACGCCCGCAGTATAAAAAATGTTCTCGCTCGCTCGACGCATAATGGCTAATGAGTGTGAAAACGGACTTTTTTTATTCATACATGTATGTCCATGTTACTGTAGATAAAATATCAAACAATTTCGTTGCACGCCCACAGTATAATTTTTTTTTTTGCTCGCTTCGCTCGCTCGACGCATAATGGCTAATGAGTGGTTTAATTAACATATTGTTAAATTCTTTTATTTGAAAACGGACTTTTTTTTTATTGATACATGTATGTCCATGTTACTGTAGATAAAATATCAAACAATTTCAATGCACGCACTAAGTATAAAAAAAATTATCGCTCGCTCAACGCATAATGGCTAATGAGTGGTTTAATTAACACATTGTTAAATCCTTTCATTTGAAAACGGAATTGTTTGCCCTATCAATGCATTACCGCAACCGTTTTATGAGGCTAGTGACGGACCCGAAAATTGACTAAAAACTTACGCCCCACCTAACCTGAAATCCTGGATCCGCCCCTGCGGATCTCTTATAGCTGGCGTGACAAACCGATTGATCAGATCGGGCCAAATCTGACCGCCCGTCTAGTTGAAGTCCGGACCAAAGTGGTGTGTTGCAACGTGGAGATAACTACCAGATCTCCACGCCACTCAACCACCAGGACTCCCTTCTCCAACGACACGGGTCGCCACCCACGGTCAACAGGTGGGTTACATTTCGGGGGGAATGCTACCCCTCTGCTAAGTAACGATCAGTCGGTTGATTCTTAACACCCCACCACCGACTGGGGGTTCAGGGGGACAAGAATTCTGTCCTTCTTCTAGTCTGACAATAAGTCCGTCCTTTGTCTAGGCGGACAATAATTCCGCCCTCCTTGTACAAGGCATACAATAAGTCCGTCCTTGTTCTAGGATGACAATAGTCCGTCCTTGTTCTAGGAGGACAATAAATCCGTCCTTCTTCCAGGCGGACAATAAGTATGTCCTTGTTCCAGGTGGACAATGCATCTGTACGTGTTCTAGGCGGACTATAAATATGCCCTTGTTCTAGGTGGACAATGCATCTGTCCTAATTCTAGGCAGACAATAAGTATGCCCTTGTTCTAGGTGGACAATGCATCTGTTCTTGTTCCAGGCGGACAATAAGTATGCCCTTGTTCTAGATAGACAATGCATATGTCCTTGTTCTAGGCAGACAGGACATTTTACTGATTTGAACACCAGCTCGTGTAAATTATAAAATCATTTATATATGTATATTATAAAACAGCGAATAAATATAATCTGAAAATATAAATAAGTTGTAGGGTCGAACGAAAGATTAATGGTTACCATCTATTTGCCATTTATTTAGGGGTCGAACAGTCTATAGACCGAAACGACTTCCCTCCATTGTTTGCCGTGCTCGATCATCGAAGCTTAACCGCTGTCTTTTATTCAATTGAACCAATCAAAACATAGATTGCAACAGTCAGAAAAGTTTGTGGTAATAACGAATTTGAAAATTTGTAGAGATATGTGTTGTCAATTAGTATCGATCAATTTGTCGAGCACCTGTTGTTTCATTGCTGTTGTTTATTTACATGGGTAAAATAAGTGGGTGGGGAATGTAAACAAAAGTGGAAATGAAAACACGTGACGCGTATCATGACTAATTAGTGTGTTGCGGGTCATGGTGGGGTGGGAGGATGGGGTAGGGGTGGGTTTGGAGTGGGCGAGAGTACTAGTAATGATATCACTGCATCGTTCCTGTATGTTGCAAGCTGTTGACGAGTGCCAGTGGTGCCAAGTGGGGTTACAGTAAATTCTTACATTGAATTTGCTGTCTTATGCTGATAACAGTTTTAACAGTAAATTAAAAAAAATATATACACAATGGGAAGATTATGTTTTTACAAAAACAATACTGTTTAAATCATCAAAATCGATCAATAAATAAGAAAGTTATCACAATTTAAAACCCAGCTTTCAATAAATTGCTGTCAATAAAAGTGTATCAAGACGCTACATACATGTACCAGGCTCTACATAATGTGTATGCATTTCAATGCAAACATGTGTTTATACAAATCAAAAGTGCACAAAGGTGCATCTATTTATAGAAATGATGTTAATTTATTCAAACAGAGAAATGAATCTTCTCTTCAATGAAAAATTCTTTTCCATTGGTTGCTGAGATATTTTTCAAAGTTCACCTTAGTATAATCAGCGGTCAATCAACCAATGAATTTGTTGTTTTTTTCTCCGCAATTTTTGTTTCATTGTTTTTTCCAGGGCCTGCTGTTTATGAATCAGAAATCTTGTTTAAAAAGTCCTCTGCAAGATGGAGATATATGAATATTAATAAGGTGCCCCAACACTGCATCCAAGAATTTACAAAATCGATACAGTCCGATTTTAATGGCTTATTTGCTGAAGATAGATCAATTATTTTATTAATTACTTCATTGTGATTGATAGAATGAACTTAACTTTATTCATCCATGGTATTTTAAAATTCAGATGTTATACTTTTATTGTCTAAAAAAGCATTTCAAAATGGCGACTTTTACATTATGACAGATATAAATCGCACATGCACAGTACGTGTTGTCCTTATTACCTAATAACAGATAACAGATAACGGTTAGTATTTGTTCACGAAAATGGATCACCCACACTCACACACACATGGTGTTATATGGTATCACACAGTACTTAACTGTTTTGAAGAAAAAAATAAACAATATTTAAAGAAAATGGAAACTCATATACTTCTGTGATCCTTCTACTAAATTGTTATGATATAAAATGTAATCAGTTTTACTTAAACATGTCAGGTTTCGATTAGAAAAGAAGGGTACCCTCACTGAGCTTATTATTTTAAATGGTATCAAGGTATGCACATATTGTGTATCCTGTATTTGTTAGTACCTGGTACCTGGTATAAGATTCAAGGAGTGACCATTTCTAGAAACAATAATGTACAACAGACTCATCAGACTAAAAATTAATGAATTTTATAATGTTTAAGGTAATGGAAACTGCATTTATGGAGACTAGGGGTGATACATTTTAAAGATCATAAGGAAATGCATTATTTTGAAATATTCTTTATGTATGCAGGCCTTTTTCTACTATTCTCACGGGCATCGGACCCGTTCCCAATGCCAAATATAGTTGTTTTTTCCCAATTCTGAAATAAAATTCCCTGTTTTTTTTTGTTTTTTTTTGTTTTTTTTACCAAGTGAGGTCAAATATACAAATGTTTACAAGGAAATACTATAAAAATAACAATATTTAAATCATGTATCATGTATTGAAACCAGGCAATTAAAACAACCTGATACGTAAATTTTCCCAATTTGTCCAGGGTCTTTTTCCCAAAATGGGCAGAAAAAGGGCTGGTATGATATATATACTTTTCTTTTTCAATTATTTGATTATTTGTACCTAAAGTCATCACATCTATAAAATAATTATCATATTTTAGCCGTGATGCATACTGTTTTATAGACTGGACACTACCGTGATACCATAGAACCCTTGATATCATAGGAAGCCAGCATATATGATAGATACCACACCACTTGGGGGCGGGGACTGTAGTGCATAAAATACACATCTACCTTAGGGGTGGGCAATTTTTTTAAGGGAAAGGCCAAAAGTTTGGTTAGTTTTAACACGTTTTTTTATAAAATTTTATATTTTGAAAATTAAGGATAAATTAGTATAACTATAGTCTGAGTCCAGGGCACTCATTAGGCCATTTTGGGGCCGAAATTCATCCCCGTTCCCCTCCCCTTAATGTATAACTTTTCCCCCTTTAACTGTAAAAATTCCCCTAATAAAAAAAACAACAGCGTACTTATTGCGATTTGGAATGGTACATTCTTGGTGCCACTTAAATAATAAAAAACTCCATTAATTTGTGTTTCTCCTTTTTGATATGAAAACAACGCAAAGTTCCCCTTCCTGGGGGCCCTGGCCCCAGTCCCCTAAAAGGTGACTAGAGCACTGCTGAGTCAAACATTTAGATAAAACAATTTTATTTGTTAATGGACGAACACATGATTAATTTAAACTCTTGAATGAACTGCATAAAGAACTTCTTCCAGGAATTTGACTCAAGTATTTAATACACAGACCTTATCATGCTAATAACAAGTTATTAGGTCTGTGTTAAATAGAATTTAAGAAGTTTCCATTTTTTGCATATTGATTCATCTGTTCTTGGAAAACCACAAGAAAAGTAAAAAAAAAAAGAAGTTCAATAAGTAGTCTAAAGTAGCCAACAACAACTAAAGTTTACAACATATTTACACTAATGATGACAAGGTATATATATAACTTGCATATTTTGAATCCAAACTCTATAGACACGATATAAACGGCTTTAATCAGCCAGGTCAAACCCCAAAACTGGAGCGTCAAATTAAGAGTCACCAACTCATAATTACTTTTGCGCATATATTCAATCACGGGTATTTTAAGAACTCGTTAATAAACCTATACTTTTTTTTTAAATCTGAACCTATACATTATTATATTATTATGACCCGAACACCTGGATAGTGTTCTGATAAACGATTTTGTAGTGTAATTTTGTCGTTATTTGGCAGGTTAGTTTCTCTTCTAACCCGGCAAATATCAGACAAATTACACTTCCATAGCTGTCCAGGCCCAATGGTAGTAAAGCGTGAGACGGTGCGGTTGACCCTTGGTTTGGGGGTCAGTGTGCTAAAGACCACTGAAGTCCGAGACGGTCTTTGATTGAATTTTATGAATTTTAGCTGAGAGATATACTCGTAATACTATTCATATGGTCATATACTTTAATTGAATTCATTTAAGTCGCATAATACCCCCCAGCGATGCAGAAATACTATTCTAAATTCATCGAGTTTTGATATAAAATACTCTAAATTTTATAAAAAATATCACAGACAAAAACATTATGTTATAATGTGTGAGAACATTTATAGAATGTATGCGTGTGGGCATGATTTGACACCAAAATGTGACGGGTATCAGAGGTAGATATTAACTTTGTTATGCACCAGCAAACCTTGGCCAGTGCATAAAATTTCAACTCGCCAAATTGGAAATCTGCTGGCCATTACTATGAGATCATGCAGGTACATTATTTTGCCAGAGCTATTTTTTGCATAATAAAACTTCTTTTTTCGTCCATGTTAGCAGCTGACAAAAATTTGCTGGACGGTGTCATTGATTACCATTATTTTGTATGTAAAACAACTGCGCGAGATTGATAAAATGCGACACTGTTTTGCGCAAGTTAAAATTAGAAGCTCACTGATATGTTGATATTGTCGAACAACTTCTAAAACAACCCAGAGTAGCATTTGTTTCACCTGTTAGTTATTATTTTATCATTGGAAACGTATGAAGTTGATGCTCATTAAAGGTCTTCATCATGACCCCTGCATTGTTTCAGGTTCCATCTCGTTCACATCACTAGAGCAGTGGCAGAAAACCAATAAACGTGACTCCAGCGTAAATGGAGTGTCTACAATAGAATTTGCAGCAACTCTGCAGTTCTGCAGGTTAGAAGGCTCTAGGCCCATTCTCCTTATTTTATCTCGATGTACAAGTAACATGGAGGATGAGCCTGGCATGTTCATTCCTTTTAGGCGCCATATAAGCTTTCATGTGTTGGTGCACCTTAAAACCCCAATTTAATTCAATCCATGTTTAAGGCTTAAAACTATTTTTTAATTTGAAAGCAGCTTGCAAAAGTTTGCCAGCTGTTGCAATTTCAACTCCCATTTTCAAATTCAAGACTCGCAAAATGCGAGTTGCGAGTGCTAAATTCAAGCCCTGAGGTATGCTCTACAAAACATTTCATCATAACTCTGTCCAGGTGTTCAGGTCATATAATAACGTATATGTGCCGTTTAGAGTATTCAAGGGTTCTTGAAATACCCATGACTGAATAAGCGTAAAATGAATTATGAGTTGGTAACTGTAAGTGAGGAAGTTTCAATTCTTACGTATGGCAGGAGGTTTACAGTTCAGGTTCTACCCAGGAAAAGTGGGTGGTCTGCCTCCATCCCAGAAATCGACCGTCATATATAAAGTGACATGTTGTCTTGAAAATGACGTAAAACGCCATACAAACAAACAAAACTCTTAATTTGAAGCTTATGTCTTGGGGTTTGTCCTGGCTGGTTAAAGCCATTGATATTGTTTTTATGGAGTTTGAATTCTAAAAATATGTCAGTTATATATATATCTTGTCGTCAAAAGGTTTACACTGTAAATCTTGGCTGTTGTTGGTGGGATAGCTATTTTAATAAATAAGATGTTTTCAGGGCTCAAATTTAAGCTTTTTTACTTGCATTTTGCCAGGCAATTTCTCAAAATGCCAGTAAAATTTTGAAAGACTGGCAACATTTTGCAAGTGTTTATAACAGTCTTCTAGTTTAGAAGATTGATGGAAAGTAAAAGTATTTAGGCACAATATAGTTTATAGGCAATCAAAGACCAGTCAAAATGATATCAAAAAGGGTTATTGTTTGCAAGAAAAAGCTATAATTTTCCAGTTCATTTTTTATCAACTGGCAAAAAAGTGCCAGTTGATAAAAGTGCTAAATGTGAGCCCTGTTTTTAGCTCTACTGATCAGAGATCAGCAGAGCTTATGCCGTGGTGCGGCGTCCGTCGTCCGTCTGTCTGTCCGTCCGTCTGTCTGTCCGTAAACTTTTTTTTGTAGCGACTACTCCTCTGAAACTACTGAATGGATTTTCATGAAACTTTACAGAAATGTTGCCCATGAAGTCTAGTTGATCCTAGCAAAAATTCATGTAGATATGAAATCCAAGATGGCCACCAAATCTAAAAATAGTTTTTTAAAAAACAAGTTTGTAGCGACTACTTCTTGAAAACTCTAAAGGATATTGCTATGGGACTTTTTCTAAAATGATCAGCATGACATGATGTTGGCCCTTGTCGAAAATCGTTTTGATTCGACGTTAAACATGGCTGCCAGCGGCCATCTTTGTTTACATAGAGTTATATAATGAAAACTTGTAGCGACTACTCCTCTGAAACTACTTGACGGATTTTCATGAAACTTCACAGGAATGTTGCTCTTGATGTCTAATTGATCCTAGCAAAATTTCAGGTTGGCCGGAAATTCAAGATGGCCGCCACGGCTAAAAATAGATTTTTAAAAAATAAGTTTGTAGCGACTACTTCTTGAAAACTATAAGAGATATTGATATGGGACTTTTTCTAAAATGATCAGCATGACATGATGTTGGTCCTTGTCGAAAATCGTTTTGATTCGACGTTAAACATGGCTGCCAGCGGCCATCTTTGTTTACATAGAGTTATATAATGAAAACTTGTAGCGACTACTCTTCTGAAACTACTTGACGGATTTTCATGAAACTTCACAGGAATGTTGGTCTTGATGTCTTATTGATCCTAGCAAAATTTCAGGTCGGCCGGAAATTCAAGATGGCCGCCACGGCTAAAAATAGATTTTTAAAAAATAAGTTTGTAGCGACTACTTCTTGAAAACTATAAGTGATATTGATATGGGACTTTTTCTAAAATGATCAGCATGACATGATGGTTATTCAAGTCGAACATTATTTTGATTCGACGTTAAACATGGCTGCCAGTGGCCATCTTTGTTTACATAGAGTTATATAATGATAACTTGTAGCGACTACTCCTCTGAAACTACTTGACGGATTTTCATGAAACTTCACACGAATGTTGCTCTTGATGTCTAATTGATCTTAGCAAAATTTCAGGTCGGCCGGAAATTCAAGATGGCCGCCATGGCTAAAAATAGATTTTTAAAAAATAAGTTTGTAGCGACTACTTCTTGAAAACTATAAGAGATATTGATATGGGACTTTTTCTAAAATGATCAGCATGACATGATGGTTATCCGAGTCGAACATTATTTTGATTCAATGTTAAACATGGCTGTCAGTGGCCATCTTTGTTTACATAGAGTTATATAATGAAAACTTGTAGCGACTACTCCTCTGAAACTACTTGACGGATTTTCATGAAACTTCACAGGAATGTTGCTCTTGATGTCTTATTGATCCTAGCAAAATTTCAGGTCAGCCGGAAATTCAAGATGGCCACCACGGCTAAAAATAGATTTTCAAAAAACCAGTTTGTAGCGACTACTTCCTGAAATCAAAATCAATCAGTAGAGCTTCAAGGTCATTGACCTCTTGTTAAAGAGTGTAGTTGTAATAATAAACCAGTCGTCCGCATCTCAATTTGCTTTCAGTATTTTACAATAATAACCATAGTAAATAAAGATTTATATTGGATTCTTTGCTGAACTCCCTGGTCAGACCTCTTTTTATCTGACCCACTTTTGACTGATACAAGTGTTTGAATGAACTAGGTCATCAGGTCAATGAACTAGGTCATCAGGTCAATGAACTAGGTCACCAGGACAATGAATTCAGCGATTCAAGGTAAACAATGGTCTTCTTTTGTTTATACTAAAATAACCAAATGAAATATTTTATTGTCTTTTGACAAGATGAAATATACACCATACATTTTCCATTTCATAGACATACCGGTATACAATTGAGGTCATCACTGAGGTGGGGCGATGGCTGGGGGAGTGTTACGCTTGTGTAGCAGATGCTCCAAGTTTATTCATCAATACATACAATACAGAACATACCACGTGGGATCATCTTACAACAGTAGGTGTCAGATGTTATGAGGAGAGAACAAAACTAGGTCATGTTGTAGGCAGTGATGGGTCTGGGTGAATTAGTTCCTGTGTGTTGCTCTAAAGGATGAAAGATGACATCAGACGTTGAAGATATTGTATTTTATATGGTAATCTTAAGGGGCACAATAATCATGTCTATCTTAAAGTCTTTATAAAGCATTACAATTAGCCTCCATTTATTAATCCAGTATCATTTTCACTTTAAATCTCCTTGCATATATTTTAATGATTTTAAGTTTTTAACTCTTCCTCTTTATTCTATCCACACCGTCGAATGAGTTTGAAGCCACCAGTTTACTTTGGTATTTAACATGATACAGAGTCAATTCCTTACCCTTGTCCATTGGATAGGGACATAATCGGGGCTGCCATGTGTGTCTGGGTTTATCATCCGAGCATGTAAAAGAACTAAAGAATATATTTGATAGTGAGAGTAGAGAACGCTTCCAGGATTCTTATGTATCCTCTCTGGTGCAGCTTGCAAGAACATACATAATGTGTTGATAAGCTGTTAAACGACAATTCAATTCTGATTGAGCACGAAATTGCAGAATGTTTTCTTATCTTAGTCTTACAAGATATACCGGAACTGAAGACGAACAAAGTTGCTTCTGTATTTAAAGTCAAAATAATATGGGATTAATAAATTGGCGAGCTAATTTCAATATTTGATAAATACTCCAAGACTGCCATATGTCCCTTTAAGATAGGTTGTTTAGAGCCATGAAATTTTAAAAAGTGCCCGTAAGCATACTCACTATACAGGTACCACGTGAAGAACACACTCAGGCTTAAATTAAAATATTGTTTGTTTGCAGTTTGCGACCGACCCACGGCAAATCCGCCGACCAAAACAATTTTTTTAATTTTTTTTTTTTTTTTTTTTTTTTTTAAAAAAAATTTTTTTTTTTTTTTTTTTTTCAAGTTTTTTTTGTTTCTTTTTTCTTGTATGTTCTGTTAATATTTAACTAAACCCTTTTTAAAAAAAAAATCTATGGATAATACTTGTGAAGCACACGATATTTGCATGCCGTCGATGGGCATGCGTTAATAATAAAAATGTTTTAAAAAAATATATATATCCCTACCTACCGACCCACCCCTAAAAGCCATGGGTCGGAAACTGCAAACAAACAATTTTTTAATGGTGGCCTCACTATACAGTTACCACGTGGAGAACACAATTCTGGTATCTAACCAGCCATGTGCGTGCGTGCGTGTGTGTGCCATTGTGTGCCATTTCAGCCACGAGAAGAATTCCTCGTTTACTTCCGATCATATGTGCACATTCAGAGCTGTATATAGTTTTGACTGCAATGAGTATTTACTCATCAGATTCAAAATGAATGAGTAACAAGGAACACGTTCAGAGTAAAAAACATTTTTAAATTTTCATGCTTTCAAAATGGATGTGAATTAATTAATCAGTTTAAAAGAAACAACGATTCTGATTAAATGCAAGTTCAGTAAATAACAAAAGGAACACTATATGACCTTTGTTCTTTATATTAGACACGTACGGTACTTGGAATAATTCTCATCATGTAATAAGGCATAAAACTGTTCCACAGGACAATACATACACATGTAATACTCAAGATTTTTGAAAGTTTAGAGTTTTTGTAGAGAGTCAATGAGTTATGATACTCACATTTTTTAAAAATTGAGGTTTTTCATAAAAAAAGTATGTGTAAAATACTCAAAAACTCAGGTGTGTGTGTAATTCTAAGGATTGTAGTCCCTCCACCGTGATCTAAAGCCACCAGAATTTGGCAGAAAATCCCAGGACAGCTGGGCACAATGGAGTGTAGACTGTTTGTTTAAATAATAGTCTCACTATTTCAGATGTACTCTCGTTGTCAGAGGAAGTATCTGAAGCATTGCATGCTGGGAAGCCAGTTGTTGCCTTGGAAACCACTATCATCACACACGGAATGCCACACCCCAAAAACCTCAGGTAAAAATGAACCATTGAAAAGTGAAGGAGTAAAAATAAGAATGCAGGGCTGTTTTTCCTAAAATTGGAAAGGGGCCCGGAGCTGTCAAATTTGGGGAAAAAACATGCTTATTTCTCATTTTAGGACGTATGGTAGGATTTCACCAATTGAATTGGATTTTATAGTCGCACCAACAGCTAAGGTCATATGAAAACTTTCCTGCTTCCATTGGTGGATGAAGAACCTAGGTGCCCCTCCAGGCACCTGGGTAGAACCACTGATGTTCCGCAAGCTAGCTGGATAGCTACCTCACATAAACTCTAACCACTTGGCCATGGACGCCTCTCATCAATTAAGTAAACATGACAGTACTGTGATTTATTTATATTTTCATCTATTATTTATTATAATTACATATATATATATATATATAAATGACCTCATTTATTTTCATGACCAGAATGTCCTTGACTCCTAAACTGGATCAGATTATTGGTTTAAACGTAATAGATAGAGTATGGTCTCACCAAACATCATGATGGGTCATGCCCATCTCAATGTTCAAATCAGCCAACGAGATGAGACCATACTCTGTTTTGCAGCATGTCCATTTCTCCTGTCTGCCATACTCTAACTTCCGATAACTTGTAGTTAGAGTTCGCCAGTCATTCTGACAGGGGTTATTTTCACTTAAATGATTTACACATTGTGCAAATACAAAGGAAATGTCAGTGACCATGCTACAATGACGAGATATTGAATGTTAAAAAAAATGTTCAAGATTGCTGTGTGTTTACCTTTATGTATTCAACTCAAATTCTTGTAAACCATTAAAATAATAAGTGACACGATTGATGTTCATATTTTCAGTACGGCTCTTGCAGTAGAAAGCTTGGTAAGAGAGAATGGAGCTGTACCTGCAACTATTGGTATTATCGCGGGGCAGATCCACGTCGGTGAGTAACTAAAGAGTAATTGATATGTGTCTGGTATACGAGACAATACGGGACAGGTGACGTATATGATATCACGCTCATCCTCGACCTTAAGTTTTTATCAAACCTAACAGTTAAAATACTGATTTCATTCTTTTTGTTTACTGGTAATCTGATTTGTTAAACATGGATCACAGAACAAGCGTTAAAAACTAGTGCAGTGCAATCAATACAGCTTTAAAGGGACACACGGCAATCTTGAAGTGTGTATCAAGCATTGAAAGTGTGTGTAATTCTAAGGATTACAGTCCCTCTACCATTGGAGTTCCGAGAAGAATCCCTCGCTGACGGGGCATTATGTGTGAGTGATTGTGTGTTGTGCTGTGTATCTATCTACAGTTTACTTGAAGCAGATATAGTTCTACCACACTGGAATACCACGCGTAATACATGATACCCCACCCAGTCACCTTTTTCTGACACTGAAATTAGCATCTCGATTTATTTATGCAGTATCATGTCGACTTTAATCCTGCTTGCATATAATTAATTACACTTTGACTTTTCATTTTTAGCTCTACTGATCAGAGATCAGCAGAGCTTATGCCGTGGTGCGGCGTCCGTCGTCCGTCTGTCCGTCTGTCTGTCCGTCTGTCCGTAAACTTTTATTTGTAGCGACTTCACAGCTGAAACTACTGGATGGATATTCATGAAACTTTACAGAAATGTTGCCCATAAAGTCTAGTTGATCCTAGCAAAAATTCATGTTGATGTGAAATCCAAGATGGCCGCCAAAGCTAAAAATAGAGTTTTAAAATACAAGTTTGTAGCGACTTCTTCTTGAAAACTATAAGTGATATTGATATGGGACTTTTTCTAAAATGATCAGCATGACATGATGTTGATCCTAGTCAAAAATCGTTTTGATTCAACGTTAAACATGGCTGCCAGCGGCCATCTTTGTTTACATAGAGTTATATAGTAAAAACTTGTAGCGACTACTTCTCTGAAACTATTTGGCGGATTGTCATGAAACTTTACAGGAATGTTGCTCTTGATGTCTAATTGATCCTAGAAAAATTTCACGTCGGCCGGAAATTCAAGATGGCCGTCACAGCTAAAAATAGATTTTTAAAAAATAAGTTTGTAGCGACTACTTCTTGAAAACTATAAGTGATATTGATATGGGACTTTTTCTAAAATGATCAGCATAACATGATGTTGATCCTAGTCAAAAATCGTTTTGATTCAACGTTAAACATGGCTGCCAGCGGCCATCTTTGTTTACATAGAGTTATATAGTAAAAACTTGTAGCGACTACTCCTCTGAAACTACTTGGCGGATTGTCATGAAACTTTACAGGAATGTTGCTCTTGATGTCTAATTGATCCTATCAAAATTTCAGGTTGGCCGGAAATTCAAGATGGCCGTCACAGCTAAAAATAGATTTTTAAAAAATAAGTTTGTAGCGACTACTTCTTGAAAACTATAAGTGATATTGATATGGGACTTTTTCTAAAATGATCAGCATGACATGATGTAGATCCTTGTGGAAAATTATTTTGATTCGACGTTAAACATGGCTGCCAGTGGCCATCTTTGGTTACATAGAGTTATATAGTAAAAACTTGTAGCGACTACTCCTCTGAAACTACTTGACGGATGTTCATGAAACTTCACAGGAATGTTGCTCTTGATGTCTAGTTGATCCTAGAAAAATTTCAGGTCGGCCGGAAATTCAAGATGGCCGCCACAGCTAAAAATAGATTTAAAATAAATAAGTTTGTAGCGACTACTTCTTCAAAACAATAAGAGATATTGATATGGGACTTTTTCTAAAATGATCAGTATGACATGATGTTGGTCCTTGTCGAAAATCGTTTTGATTTGACCTTAAACATGGCTGCTTTGTTTACATAGAGTTATATAATGAAAACTTGTAGCGACTACTTCTTTGAAACTACCCGACGGATTTTCATGAAACTTCACAGGAATGTTGCTCTTAATGTCTTATTGATCTTAGCAAAATTTCAGGTCGGCCGGAAATTCAAGATGGCCGCCACGGCTAAAAATAGATTTTCAAAAAACAAGTCTGTAGCGACTACTTCCTGAAATCAAAATCAATCAGTAGAGCTTCAAGGTCATTGACCTCTTGTTTCATCTTATTCTACATACGTTTAACTATATTATTGGTGCAATGGTGTTTTCAACACAAGTAAGGTTATATAATATGACGGTCAATTTTTCTTTTTGTGGTGGAGGCAGACCACCCACTTTTCCTGGATAGAACCAGTACTGTACACCCACCATTCGTAAGAATCGACACTTCCTCACTTACAAGTTGAGCTCCCAGTGGGTTTCGAACCCGCAGCTGTGAGAGGCGAGAAGGTTTACAATGCAACTTTGTTAACTCCTTGGCCATGGAGACACTTATTAATATTTAAATGATTGAACAAATGAAGGTTTACGTAGAAAAACTAACGGGACGCCATGAGCTTTTAAAAAATCATGATTGCCATGTGTCTCTTGAACAGTAGTTTTCACAAATTGCATCACTCAGTACATAAGTTCATTCTTGTATTTCAGTCAATGTGCAAACACAGTAATCTACTCACTGTTCACAAATTAACATTTTTATCACAATGGCGGGAGGTATACTGTACTGGTTCTACCCAGAAAAAATGGGGTGGAGTTTTTTTTGTAATCTTACTGATGGCAGGAACTGGTTCTATCAAGAAAAATATGGTGGTCTGCCTCTACCACAAAAAAACAATGACCATCATATATGGCCTAACATGTACTAAAAATGATGTAAAACACCATTCAAACAAAGAAAACCACATGGGCACAACCAATGACCATGATAATCGAGGGGCCTACAGACTATAATCGTGAGTATGATAAAACAAGGCAAGTTGTCCGAAATAATGGAGAAAACCAAGTAACAGAGAAACACAAATGAAATCAAATGAAATTAATGATGGAAACAAAGAAAAGTATGATTTATAAGAAAATCAATCTCATTAAAATCATATCCTAATTACGCTTTGATACTCTCTGCTATAGGATCTGACAACACTGCCTTGGAGGTCACCTCAGATCGACCTTTCATCTAATCAATATTCATGAAATCATGATCAACTAAATTCAACCAATGAAATCGCACGTTTCATATGCACTTCAAATAACGTTAGAGTAAACTGAACAAACAAAATTCCACATAAAACACATAGATCTATATCCGAAAACACATAGATCTATATCTTTGTGTGTTATAGCTGTGGATTGCACAATAAATTGAAAAAAATGCACTAAATGGCATGTTTTACATCAGTAATACGAAGAAAATCATGGGCACTGTCAGGTGTTTTGAAAATATATATTCCACCGAAATTATGACATTAGATATTCTAAATAGTAAGTTGTTGTACATCTGGCCCGTTTAGCTCAGTTGATAGCGCTCAGTTGATAGCGAAGTCGACTATTGACACGCGAGTTTAATTTTAATGTTGGTTCAATCCCACAAATCGGTTCATTATTTTGTACCGCTATTGAATTCCGTGAAACAATTTTCTTCTTTTTTTTCAGTAATTATTAAATGGTTGGTGTGTTGTGTTTGCAAACGCAATTATTTTGTGTTTTATAAGCTAAAAGTTACGGACATTGTCTCTTTCAATACCGAGTGTAGACTGCTCAGCGTTTTACTGAAACGCAACATGCACAGTAATGCAGTCTAGACCGAGCAATTTTGTAGCCTGAAATCTGATTGGCTAATTGTAAGGTCAATCTGACGTGACCTCCAATGCAGAGTTGTCAGATCCTTAGTAGTGTACAGTATTGTAGCGTGATAAAGGGTCTGATTTTAATGAGATTGTAAGAAAATATGATTTTATTTTCATTTTGCTCGCAAATTAATAAGAGAACTTATGATTCGCGATTTTAAGGTCACGCGGAACATAAGTGTTCCACGGTATTTATATATATAATGTCCTATTCTGTTATGTATTGTAGTGAGCTTTTCTTTTGACCGAAATAATTACACTGTTGTTGTACAGCTCTTCAACACAGTGTTTAGATTGTTGAGTCACTTGGAGAGAGGAAAAGAATAAATAGGAATCTGAGAACTGTGCCCTACACTTCATCAAATAGATTGTAATTTTTTTTAACATACTTGGAGAATATACTGTGTAAATGGGACCACCCGTCATAATTCATTGAACTAGGTTAAGAGTGTGTCTTGCCTGAGGTCACCAATGTAACCCAGTGGCTCAAACCTGGGATCTCGGGATTCAGAGTTGACCATGCAGTCCACTGGGCCACTGTGGCCCCAAGGGTTTGATTATAAGTTTATCATCCACACATACCTACGCTACTTTTGGTTGATTAATGTTGCAATGTCAGATGCCAGTGTTGTTGAGTCATTAAATAACCGTTGATTTATATGTTGTAGGTTTGGTCAAATCACAGCTGGAATTCCTGGCAGATCCACAAACCAAGGCTGTGAAGACATCAAGGCGTGATCTTCCATATGTTATATCTCAGGTAAATAACAGGTAGGATCTATGTCCACCGCCCTTGACTGAGAATGCTGACCCAATCGTCCTGCTATTTGGTGGTCATTAAGGGTCTATACTTTTCCCTACATTATAGCTTTGGAACGCATCCGTGGCTGAGATGGTGAAGACGCTGCGTCTAAAGTTTTCCTGCCTCTCACCACTGCGAGTTCGAATCACACTGGCTGCTCGACTTGTCAAGTGAGAAAGTGTAACTTCTTACAGATGGTGTGAGGTATACAGTACTGGATCTACCCAAGAAAAACGAGGTGGTCTGCCTTTACCACAAAACAATTGACCGTCATGGCCTAACATTTTCTAAAACACCATTCAAACAAACAAAGCGAGTATTTTTCTGAGCCATACATATCTTCCAAGCGTTGTGTTGTCATCTGGTTATTTATCATGTTGCGCCCACCCAGTCTTTACCACTGTTTATGTTGTGTATTGTACTGTTCATCACTATTGGATGTGATCATTTTATTAAGTTTGGAACATACTTTGTACTGTGCCATTGTGTTTGGGTTCTGTGGTTTATAAAGGACAATTTTTCTCGTTTTTGCAAAACTGATTCTGGTTAGCATGTGGTTAACTTTTGGTTAAAGCTAATTTTTAAGCTCTGTATCTCCAAAACTAATTCCAGAAGTTGAACGGAGGCACGACCGTATCGGGGACGATGGTGGCAGCTCATATGGCAGGGATACCTATCTTTGTGACAGGGGGTATTGGCGGGGTGCACAGAGGGGCTGAAACAAGTAAGTGATCCTTTGTGACAGCGGGGTGGGGTGGGGTACACAGAGGGGCTGAAACAAGTAAGTGATCCTTTGTGACAGCGGGGTGGGGTGAGGGTGACAGATATATTACAGTTATGTGAGCGAAAACCTTTGTTATTCCATATAATTGAGTATTTCATTGCTCATTTGTTTTTGCGCACAATATTCATACCCCCGCAAACGAAGTTTGAGAGAGGAGTATATTATAGGAGTCACTGCGGCGGGCGGTCTGACGGTCTGTCTGTCTGTTGAATCTTGTGGAGCGAACTACTAACTTTTTCAAGATATGTAATTTAAATTTGCATACTTTATCAACATGAAGTGTAGGTGTGCGTGACACAATTTTGGTGTGTCTTGCTCAATTCCATGCAGATTTATTGCCCTTACACTTAGTCAAAATTCTTTTGGTCTGTTGGTTGGTCGGTCGGTCTGTTGAATCTTGTGGAGCGAACTACTTCTACCGTTTTCAAGATATGGAATTGAAACTTTGCATATGTGATCAACATGAAGTGTAGATGTGCATGACACAATATTGGTGTGGCTCAATTCCATGCAGAGTTATTGCCCTTGTACTTAGTCAAAATTGATATATTCAGCATATGCAATCTTGTGGAGTGAACTACTTTTACAGTTTGGAAGATATTGAATTATAACTTTGTGTACATGATAAACATGAAGTGTACGTGACACAATTCCGGTGTGGCTCAGTCAATGCCATGCAGAGTTATTGCCCTTGATCTTACTAAAAAATTGTTTATCACCTTCAGTGATAGTTCTAGTTAATACCTATTATGTCAACATGCCTTAAAAACCATGGAAGTGAGTGCACGCCGTCGTTATGCCCTCCTGTGTTTCAGGTATGGATGTGAGTGCAGACCTGACTGAGCTAGGAAGGACACCGGTCACTGTTATATCTGCTGGAGTCAAGTCTATATTGGATATAGGCCGAACATTGGAATATCTGGTAGGTTTCCTTGTTATATTTACCTTCAGCGTCTAGGACTGGCCGGCCTGGTGTCAGAGTTGTGTGACAGGGTGGGGTATCATGTTGTGTCTATGGTGTGGTATTGCAGCATGACAAAGTTGAGCTTTGAGATCACAGCTTCAAGTAGACACTGTTATGGTATGTCCAAAATATTGTTAAAAGCAACTTTACACCTGACAAAGCAGTGATTTTGGCTTCCAGATTATTAGAAGATAATGAAGAACAACTCTTTTATATAGATGTTGTAATTTAGGGAAACAGAGTGTGTATGTGTACATACAAACTTTTCCATTAATTTAAGGAAACAGAGGGTGTATTTGTGTGTACAAACTTCTTCTCTGCTTGTAATTTAAGGAAATGTATGGTGTATATGTGTACATACAAACTTCTGTGTTTGTAATTTAAGGAAACATAGGATATGTGTGCATGTATGTATTTATGTATGTACTTCTCTGTAATTTAAGGAAACGGATGCTGTTTGTGTTGTTGCCTATGTCTGAATGTGTACATGCATTGTTGCAAGTTTATTATTGATTTGGTCTTGAAGAAAGTTAAAAATAGTATAGATGTTTACCATGTATGCAAATTATAGATGCAAATTCATTTATGATGAAATTTGAACTATTTTCATTGGACTCTATTAGTGGGAAAGCTTTTGGAATAATCTTTGGGCAGTACATAAACAGACACTGAGAGCAGCTCAGCAGTGGAGTTGAGTTCTTTTCAGTAAAAAGTTAATTTTGAATTGGATGATTTTCAAAATATAAAATAGATTTGTGAAAGGATTTATTTATTATTGTGCTCATTCATAACGAGTGAAATTGGATATTTGGACTAAACCGGAAATATTGGAAATTAATTTAGACTAAGAACAATTAACATTTGGATTAAAGGGACACTTACTGTTTTGGGTTAAAGAGGCACTTACTGTTTTGGATTAAAGAGACACTTGCTGTTTGATTAATTAAAGGAACATAATTTTATTTGGACTTAATTAAAAAAATTGGATTAATGAAAATCTGTATTTATGTATTCTGTAAGTGAATATTTTATGTAAATAATTTTGTTAATTTTTTGTTTCTGGTTTGCTTCCTTCTCGTTACATTTAAAACTTGTAACAGTGTATATACAAACTTCTGTTTGTAATTAAAGGAAACAGAGGGTGGATATATACATACAAACTTCTCTGTAATTTAAGGAAACAGAGGGTGTTTGTGTATATACAAACTTCTCTGTTTGTAATTTAAGGAAACAGAGGATGTATATATATATACATACAAATGTCTCTGTTTGTAATTTAAGGAAACAGAGGGTGTATGTATATATACAAACTTCTCTGTTTGTAATTTAAGGAAACAGAGGGTGTTTGTGTATATACAAACTTCTCTGTTTGTAATTTAAGGAAACAGAGGGTGTATATATATCAGGCCTTTTTCTACTATTCTCACGGGTCCGACTATCGGACCCATTCCCAATGCCAAATATAGTTGTTTTTTCCCAATTCTGAAATTTTTATTTTTTTTATTTTTTTATTTTTTTTTAAAACAGCCTGATATTTATGTACAACTAACTTATGAAAATTCCCAGTTTGAGGTGTAAAGCGATTAAATTTTTTCCCAATTGGGCAAAATTTACGGCAGAAATTTTCCCAATTTTTTCCAGGGTCTTTTTCCCAAAATGGGCAGAAAAAGGCCTGTATATATATACATACAAACTTTTTTGTTCGTAATTTAAGGAAAGAGAGGGTGTTTGTGTATATATACAAACTTCTCTGTTTGTAATTTAAGGAAACAGAGGATATATATATATATATATATATATATACAAATTCTCTTTTCGTAATTTAAGGAAACAGAAGGTGTATGTATATATACAAAACTTCTCTGTTTGTAATTAAGGAAACAGAGGTACACATACAAACTTCTCTGTTCGTAATTTAAGGAAACAGATGGTGTATGTATATGAACAATTTCTCTGTTTGTAATTTAAGGAAACAGAGGGTGTATATATACATACAAACTTCTCTGTAATTTAAGGAGACAGAGGGTGTATGTGTAGCCACATATGGATCAACAAGAGAGTTTCCCGCATTCTTCACAAGGAAAAGTGGATTCCTGGCAGCATATAATGTCACTACGCCATATCAGGCTGCTAAATTGATCCGTAAGAACTTACTGTGATTTTACTGCAAGCTTTGAAAAACAATATTGTGCAAGACAGCGTTTGTGAGATTTAGGCCTTTAAAGGGGATGATCATCAGGCTTTTGAGATAAATTTAATTAAACAAATAAAAACCTATGAAAGACTAATTTAAAATGTGAAATGGTCAAATTAAAGATACATCTAAATCATTAACATGTTTTCTAATAAAGCGCAATAATTAATAACACTAAATTACAACAAGTCTTATCAGGCCATAGAGGAATCCCGAGGTTGTAAATAGCTGTCACGCAGATCACCTCGGAAATATCTACAAATGATGCTCTTGTTACCATGCTTTGAAATATATTTTTTTATCACCAAGTAACCCTGGCCCATAACTACAGATAGGAAACACCTTCTTTGGTCCTTTTATTTGATATGTTCAGTGTAATTTCTTTGACGGTTTATGGCTCATTTATTTAATTTAATACAATAAGGACTTTATTTAAACAATTCTAAAATAATACCAATCCGATGTACTCCCTTTGAGACGGTTGTTTATAAAGAGATTATTATGCTAATTATTACATTATATGATTATTTTAATCACCTTGAAGGGGTTGATGCACTATTTTCAAACAATGTTTATTCAAAGGGCTGTGAATTTTTTTTTTAAAGAATTATCAAAATGCCATGAAAAATAAAGTAGGTTTGACCTATTGAAAATTTGCAAAGAAACACAAATGGAGGCGGCTACATCATCGCACCTCTTCACCATAATTATGTCATATTGATTAAATGTCTTTTAAAGCAAAGAAAATCACTGGAAATGAAAAATAAGCATACAATTTATACGTATTACATCTCTATATTTATTTTTCATAACTTTGCAGTGATTTTCTTTGCTTTATAATATATTTTGTCAATATATAGTAAAAAGGTGCAATGACGTCATCGTTCCAAGATGGCCGCCTCCATTTATACTCTTTGCCAATTTTCAATACGTCATATATATATATCTCATTTATTTTTCATGGCATTTTGATAATTTTTTCAGCTATTTTTAAGGTTGTCAGAGCCCTTTTACATAAATCTTGTTTAAAAATAGTGCATCAATCCCTTTAAGCACATGATTACAAATACAAGGACAATCAGTATGTAAGAATGTATATAGAAGAATGTATATAGAAGAATGTATTTCGAAGTTAGAGAGATTGCTATAATTATACCCCCGCTTTCACAAACTGACGTGTGGGCTATATAGGAATCACGCTGTCCGCAACTTGTTGAATCCCGTCACGTAACACATTTTTGTCCTGTTGCATTTTTACATTTTTAGCTCTACTGGCCAGGGGCCAGCAGAGCTTATGGGATGGTGTGTTGTCCGTCTTCCGTCGTCCGTCCGTTAACTTTTCTTCAAACAACTTCTCCTCAGAAACCTCTTGGCTAATTTTGACCAAACTTCACATGGATGATCCTTAGATGAAAGCTTTTTAGATTTTTTAAAATTAGGTCAGCGCTGCATCCAAGATGGCTGCCATTACCATATATGGTCGAAACCTTAAAAAATCTTCTTTTCCAGAACCGCTGGACAGATTTCAACAGTTTTTCTTTTAAAATGATTGCCAACGCCTAGACTATCAAGTTTATTCAAATAAAGTCCCCGATGTCAAAAATGGCCGTGCCCCGGGGGTCCAAAGTTTGTATATTGAGGTTTTGCATTTTTTTCATATAGACATATAGGAAAAAACTTTAAAAAATCTTCTTATCTGAAACCACAAGGCACAGAGTTCTCATGTATTACATGTTGCATCAGCTTATGGTCCTCTACTAAGTTTGTTCAAATGGTGACCCTGGGGTCAAATTTGTCCCCGCCCCGGGGGTCACAATTTTACTTAGACTTATATAGGATTTTTTTCTTCATCTTCTTCTCGGAAACTACAACAGCCAGAGGTTTGATATTTTGCATTTACTATAAGCTAATGGTCCTTTACCAAGTTTGTTCAAATGGTGACCCTCGGGTCACATTTGGCCCCACCCCGGGGGTGACAGTTTTACATAGGCTTGTATAGGCAAAAATGAAAAAAATCTTCTTCTCTGGAACCACATGGCACAGAGCTCCCATGTATTACATGTAGCTTCAGCTTATGGTCCTCTACTAAGTTTGTTCAAATGGTGACCCTGGGGTCAAATTTGTCCCCGCCCCAAGGGTCACAGTTTTACATAGACTTATATAGGATTTTTTTCTTCATCTTCTTCTCGGAAATAATTCTTTTCGGAAACTACAACAGCCAGAGGTTTGATATTTTGCATTTACTATAAGCTTATGGTCCTTTACCAAGTTTGTTCAAATGGTGACCCTCGGGTCACATTTGGCCCCGCCCCAAGGGTCACTTGTTTTACATAGACATGTATAGGGAAAAACTTAAAAAATCTTCTTCTCTGAAACTGCAAGAGCCAGAGGTTTAATATTTTGCATTTGCTATAAGCTTGTGGTCCTCTACCAAGTTTGTTCAAATGGTGACCCAGGGGTCACATTTGGCCCCACCCCCGGGGGTCACAGTTTTACATAGGCTTGTATAGGCAAAAATGAAATAAAATCTTCTTCTCTGGAACCACATGGCACAGAGCTCTCATGTATTACATGTAGCTTCAGCTTATGGTCCTCTACTAAGTTTGTTCAAATGCTGACCCTGGGGTCAAATTTGTCCCCGCCCCAAGGGTCACAGTTTTACATAGACTTATATAGGATCTTTTTTTTAAAAATCTTCTCGGAAACTACAAGAGCCAGAGGTTTGATATTTGACATTTATTATAAGCTTATGGTCCTTTACCAAGTTTGTTCAAATGGTGACACTGGTGTCACATCTTGCCCCGCCCCGGGGTCAAAGTTTTACATAAATGCTTGTATAGGGAAAAACTGAAAAAAATCTTCTTCTCTGGAACTGCAATAGCCAAAGGTTTAATATTTTGCATAAATTTGCTATAGGCTTATGGTCCTTTACCAAGTTTGTTCAAATGGTGACCCTCGGGTCACATTTGACCCCGCCCCAAGGGTCACATGTTTTACATAGACATGTATAGGGAAAAACTTAAAAAAACTTCTTCTCTGAAACTGCAAGAGCCAGAGGTTTAATATTTTGCATTTGCTATTAGCTTATGGTCTTCTACCAAGTTTGTTCAAATGGTGACCCATTGGTCACATTTGGCCCCACCATGGGGGTCACAGTTTTACTTAGGCTTGTATAGGCAAACACTGAAAAGAATCTTCTTCTTTGGAACCACATGGCACAGAGCTCTCATGTAATTTTTTGCATCTGATCTTAGCCAAACTTTACCAGATGTTATGGCTTTCTTTTTTTAGCTCTACTGGCCAAGGGCCAGCAGAGCTTATGGGATGGTGTGTTGTCCGTCTTCCGTCGTCCGTCGTCCGTCCGTCGTCCGTCCGTTAACTTTTCTTCAAACGACTTCTCCTCAGAAACCGCTTGGCTAATTTTGACCAAATTTCACATGGATGATCCTTAGATGAATGCTTTTTAGATTTGTTAAAATAAGGTCAGCGCTACATCCAAGATGGCTGCCATTACCATATATGGTCGAAACCTTAAAAAATCTTCTTCTCCAGAACCGCTGGACAGATTTCAACAGTTTTTCTTTTAAAATGATCGCCAACGCCTAGACTATCAAGTTTGTTCAAATAAAGTCCCCGGGGTAAAAAATGGCCGTGCCCCGGGGGTCCAAAGTTTGTATATTGAGGTTTTGCATGTTTTTCATATAGACATATAGGAAAAAACTTTAAAAAATCTTCTTCTCTGCAACCACAAGGCGCAGAGCTCTTATGTATTACATGTAGCATCAGCTTATGGTCCTCTGCTAAGTTTGTTCAAATGGTGACCCTGGGGTCAAATTTGTCCCCACCCCGGGGGTCACAATTTTACATAGACTTATATAGGATTTAAAAAAAAAAAAATCTTCTTCTCGGAAACTACAACAGCCGGAGGTTTGATATTTTGCATTTACTATAAGCTTATGGTCCTTTACCAAGTTTGTTCAAATGGTGACCCTCGGGTCACATTTGGCCCCGCCCCAAGGGTCACATGTTTTACATAGACATGTATAGGGAAAAACTTAAAAAATCTTCTTCTCTGAAACTGCAAGAGCCAGAGGTTTAATATTTTGCATTTGCTATAAGCTTGTGGTCCTCTACCAAGTTTGTTCAAATGGTGACCCAGGGGTCACATTTGGCCCCACCCCGGGGGTCACAGTTTTACATAGGCTTGTATAGGCAAAAATGAAAAAAAATCTTCTTCTCTGGAACCACATGGCACAGAGCTCTCATGTATTACATGTAGCATCAGCTTATGGTCCTCTACTAAGTTTGTTCAAATGCTGACCCTGGGGTCAAATTTGTCCCCGCCCCAAGGGTCACAGTTTTACATAGACTTATATAGGATCTTTTTTTTTTAAAAATCTTCTTCTCGGAAACTACAAGAGCCAGAGGTTTGATATTAAACATTTATTATAAGCTTATGGTCCTTTACCAAGTTTGTTCAAATGGTGACCCTGGTGTCACATCTTGCCCCGCCCCGGGGTCACAGTTTTACATAAATGCTTGTATAGGGAAAAACTGAAAAAAATCTTCTTCTCTGGAACTGCAACAGCTTAAGGTTTAATATCTTGCATTTGCTATAAGCTTATGGTCCTTTACCAAGTTTGTTCAAATTGTGACCCTCCGGTCACATTTGACCCCGCCTCAAGGGTCACATGTTTAACATAGACATGTATAGGGAAAAACTTAAAAAATCTTCTTCTCTGAAACTGCAAGAGCCAGAGGTTTAATATTTTGCATTTGCTATAAGCTTATGGTCTTCTACCAAGTTTGTTCAAATGGTGACCTATTGGTCATATTTGGCCCGACCCTGGGGGTCAGTTTTACTTAGGCTTGTATAGGCAAAAGCTGTTGTTTTTTTTTGTTTAGTTTTTAATTTGAATTATTTTTTATTTTATTTTTCAATTGCATTTTTTTTTTTTTTTTTTTTTTTTAATTTTTTTTTTTTTTTTTTTTTTTTTTTTTTTTTTTGAATGATTTGAATTTTTTTTTTTTTTATAAATATTTTCATTATCTTTTTAATTACTTGACACTTACTTTAAAATTTCTTGTCGGCGCTACTGATCCTAAATGCCTTGTTAAATTTCGACGAAACTTGGCAGGAAGCATCGGTAAGATGTCTAGTTGTGCATATCACGCTTTTGTTCCAGTTCGCTGATTTTTGACGGAGTTATGGCCCTTTGACATTTTTATTTTAAATTTCTTGTCGGCGCTACTCCTTAAACGGCTTGTTGGATTTCTACGAAATTTGGCAGGAAGCTTCAGTATGATGTCTAGTTGTGCCAAGCGCGGTATATCAATGAAATCTTGGACAATTTCGAAAACTAGCTAGATCTTGTTAGTAATAACAGAGTTATGGCCCTTGATATGTTGAAAAATGCTATATTGTATTTTTCTTTGTTAAATCTATAGGAGAAGAGAGCTATATCTAGCTATATCTATCTAAATCTATAAGAGCTGTTTTAGCCAGTAGAGCGTCCACAGGCCCTCTTGGGCCTCTTGTTTTAATTTGTGTACATATTTTTTTATTTTTTTTAAAATTCATTTATTTATTTTTAGCTCACCTGAGCCGAAGGCTCAAAGGTGAGCTATTGGGATCACTCTTCGTCCGTCGTCCGTCGTCCGTCATCCGTCGTCCGTCGTTAACTTTTGCTTCAAACGACTTCTCCTCAGAAACCGCGTGGCCAATTTTGACCAAACTTCACGTGGATGATCCTTAGATGAATGCTTTTTAGATTTGTTAAAATTAGGTCAGTGCGACATCCAAGATGGCCGCCATTACCATATATGGTTGAATCCTTAAAAAATCTTCTTCTCAAGAACCACTGGACAGATTTCAACAGTTTTTCTTTTAAAATGATCGCCAACGTCTAGACTATCAAGTTTGTTCAAAGGAAGTCCCCAGGTTCAAAAATGGCCATGCCCCTTGGGTCCAAAGTTTGTATATTGAGATTTTGCATTTTTTTCATATAGACATATAGGAAAGATCTTTTAAAAATCTTCTTCTCTAAAACCACAAGGCACAGAGGTCTCATGTATTACATGTAGCATCAGCTGATGGTCCTCTACTAAGTTTGTTAAAATGGTGACCCTGGGGTCAAATTTGTCCTCTCCCCGTGGGTCACAGTTTTACATAGACTTATATAGGATTTTTTTTTTTTAAATCTTCTTCTCGGAAACTGCAAGAGCCAGAGGTTAGATATTTTGCATTTACTATAAGCTTATGGTCCTTTACCAAGTTTGTTCAAATGGTGACCCTGGGGTCATATTTGGCCCCGCCCCAAGGGTCACGTTTTACATAGACATGTATGGGAAAAACTTAAAAAATCTTCTTCTCTGAAACTGCAAGAGCCAGAGGTTTAATATTTTGCATTTGCTATAAGCTTATGGTCCTCTACCAAGTTTGTTCAAATGGTGACCAAGTGGTCACATTTGGCCCCGCCCCGGGGGTCACAGTTTTACATAGGCTTGTAAAGGGAAAAACTGAAAAAAATCTTCAACTCTGGAACCACATGGCACGGAGCTCTCATGTATTACATGTAGCATCAGCTTATGGTCCTCTACTTGGTTTGTTAAAAGGTGACCCTGGCGTCAAATTTGTGCCCGCCCCAAGGGTCACAGTTTTACATAGACTTATATAGGATTTTTTTTTTAAAAATCTTCTTCTCGGAAACTGCAAGAGCCAGAGGTTTGATATTTGACATTTACTATAAGCTTATGGTCCTTTACCAAGTTTGTTCAAATGGTGACCCTGGGGTCACATTTGGCCCCGCCCCAAGGGACACATGTTTTACATAGACATGTATAGGGAAAAACTTAAAAAATCTTCTTCTCTGAAACTGCAAGAGCCAGAGGTTTAATATTTTGCATTTGCTATAAGCTTGTGGTTCTCTACCAAGTTTGTTCAAATGGTGACCCAGGGGTCACAGTTTTACATAGGCTTGTATAGGGAAAAACTGAAAAAATCTTCTTCTCTGGAATATCACATGGCACGGAGCTCTCATGTATTACATGTAGCATCAGCTTATGGTCCTCTACTTAGTTTGTTCAAATGGTGACCCTGGGGTCAAATTTGTTCCCGCCCCGGGGGTCACAGTTTTACATAGACTTATATATGAAAAAAATAATTCTTTTCGGAAACTATAAGAGCCAGAGGTTTGATATTTTGCATTTACTATAAGCTCATGATCCTCTACCAATTTTGTTCAAATGGTGACCCTGGGGTCACATTTCGCCCCGCCCCGGGGGTCACATTTTTTCATAGGCTTGAATAGGGAAAAACTGAAAAAAATCTTCTTTTCTTGAACTGCAAGAGCCAGAGGTTTAATATTTTGCATTTACTATTAGATTATGGTCCTCTACCAAGTTTGTTCAAATGGTGACCTTAGGGTAAAATTTGACCCCACTCCGTGGGTCACAGTTTTACATATAGGAAACATATTAAAGTCTTCTTCTCTGGAACTACAAGAGCCAGAGGTTTAATATTTCGCATTTACTATACTCTTATGGTCCTTTACCAAGTTTGTTCAAATGGTGACCCTGGGTTCACATTTGGCCCAGCCCCAGGGGTCACGTTTTACATAGACTTGTATAGGGAAAAAATTAAAAAGTCTTCTTCTCTAAAACCACAAAGCACACAGCTCTCATATATTACATGTAGCCCTGGGGTCACATTTGGCTCTGCCCAATGTGTTACTCTCTAGCACCATCATTTTGTATTTGATCTTTACCAAACTTTGTCAGTGTCTTAAACTGTCTATATCAATGTTGTTATACACAACAGAGCCCACATTTCTTGAACAATCTTAACCAAACTTGCACAGATTATATATGACCATAAGATTTCGAAGAAGTTCGATAATGTGCCAGTACTCAGGTATCGCTTTAGGGCCATCTTGGCCCTCTTGTATTGGTTCAAATTAACTCAGGTGAGCGATATAGGGCCATCATGGCACTCTTGTTTATTTTATTTTTTTTATTTTTTTTTTTATTTTTAATTTTTTTTTTTTCTATGTTGGACTAGTCGGACCAGTAACAGAGGAGTTATGGCTCTTGATTTAGTTAAAAATGCTATATTTTGCCTCATTAATACGGTTGGGCCTTTATTTTTCATCTGATCTTTACCAAGCTTTACCAGATTCTTTAGTTATGGCCCTTGATTTAGTAAAAAAGCTGTTTTTTGCCCGAAACTTCCGATAAAACATAAATGGCAGTCACTCGCTTCATTGATGTTATAAGAGCCATGTTAGCCAGTAGAGCGTCCACAGGCCCTCTTGGGCCTCTTGTTATTACATGCATTCCTCAAACAGTTTTGAATGGGTTGTTCCCAAATTCATGTACACATAAAAACTGATGACCTTATGTCCCTCTACATCACCCATTGTTGATTCTCTAATTTATTACAGAATTATGTTTGACTTAGAATTTAAGCGGGGATATTCTTCAGTCATAGATCTAGTTAATGTTTGTTTTGATGCATTTGGAAACCATATTGTCTAAACGTAGAACCTGTACAATGTTGTTTTCAGATAGCAGTCAATCCTTGGGACTTCAGAATGGTTCTCTGATTGGTGTACCAATACCAGAACAGTTTGATTACCTGGGACAAGAAATAGAGACAGTGATACAGTCTGTTGTCATGGAAGCCAAGTATGTTACTCAAACAATGTTGTATGTTGGGTTTCATCCAAAGTACAAATAGTCTACCAAATAGTTCTTATTATTAAACAGTTAAATGTGGTGAATGTATACCTTTATATATAGAGAATCTTGCATGAGTGTTTAATATTGAAATTATGAAACAAGTCAGATAAAATTATATATCATATCATTTTTTGTCCAATTTTAATAGACGGATACGATATCAAACGTGGAATTCCATTTATCACATAAAATGCCTCTTCAAAAATGCCTCATAATTTTCATTTATTAATGTAGTTGCCTATTAATATTGGTGCAGTATGTTGACTTTGTATGTAATCTTTGTTATGTTGACATCGTATGTTTCATCAGATGATGTAGTTTGTTTCTTATTTCATCTCAGTATGACAGCGAACAACAAAACTTGTCGATTTCTGTAATTCGGTGTTTTTAATGGTTACCGAAATCAACGAGGCAAATCTGATTGCACACCGAGATGAAAGGAAAAGCCTGAATATTGATTTGGCCTTCATTTACAGTAGTGTATTATGATATTCAAGGCTTTATTATATTCCCACCCATACCACAACTAATGTGATAAAATTATATTTATCTTAATATTTCATTATAATTTTGTCTGTTATGTGCAGGGGCGTCTGTGGCCAAGTGGTTAGAGTCTCTGACTTGAAATCACCTGCCCTTCACCCATTTGCTTTCGATTCCTCATGGGATCCAGCTGGCTTGCAGAACGTTGTTGGTTCTACCAAGGTTGTTGGTTCTACCAAGGTTCCCACCCATTCGCGAAAATTGCCCAGAAGGGCACCTGGAGTCTTCCTGAACCTTAGCTTTTGGTGCGACTATAAACTCTTATTCAATTATTTTATGTGCAATAAACCTGCTATTAAACATTCAGTTTGATTTGACTTACAGAGACAAAGATGTCCAAGGGAAAGAAGTCACGCCTTTTATCCTTCAACGAGTCAATGAGCTTACTAAAGGAAAATCTCTAGAAGCCAGTATCCTTTCGCAATTCCATACAGGAAATAGTGTGGGCATGCAGAGTAAAACATAGTAAAACTTCCAGTCTTTATCAACAAGCAAAATATCCGACCTCATATGTATATATAGTTGATCTCAAGACGTATATAATTAGGATATTATTCTTAACTGATACATATATATAATGGACTGTTCTTTCTTTGAATTAAGACCATTCCATTTATGTGACAAAGGGGTGTTTTGGGGGGAATGACTGATCAGCAGCCAGACATTGTAAACCCTGATCATCTGGGTTTACAGTGTACGCAAAGGATATTATAGTCGTGCTTAGGGGGTTAAGGGTTAGTCTTTCTACACAATTTGAATATATGCAAACCATGCTTAATCAGTTCTCGAAAAATAATAAGGTGCACAGTGGATAGCAGGTTCAAATCCAAACCCAGAGATCACGGGTTCAAACCTCACATGCTCCACTGGGTTTCTTCGATGTGTCCTTAGGGAAGGGATGGGGACATTAACCGAGCAGTCCCGTGTATCAAAGTTTGTCCTCCGAGGACGTTAAACAAGCATAATAATAATATATTCAATGGTAGGAGTAGATCATGGTTCCAGATTCCTTTGTATCCTGTACTTTCTGGGGCAGATCAAAATAGCTTAAGATAAGCAACGATTGGTTCTGACATTCAATTCAAAGAGACACAGATCAGTGTATTTATTTGTTGCACATTTTAAAGCATGATGAATACTTTACCATGGCCATTTGTCCTATTCACAATTGATTTTGCTGGCTATTGAAAACTGTTGATCGTGTATGACAATTCTTCATTGTGTATGGCGATATTTAGTTACATTCTGTTACCTATATGGAAAGTATGACAAATCCTTAATGACGAAAACACGAGACATCGAGCTGATAAAGAACAACACAGTTGTCGGGAGTCAGATCGCTGTGGAGCTGTCCAAACTAGGTCATAGTGAGCCAGGAGGTCAAGGTCATGGCACGGGTACAGGTCGTGTGGTCAAGACACGCAGAACTACTGAAAGTAAAACTGCTACAAGAACTAGACCTGCGGGTAAGAGAGTTGTAAGTATACATGTACAGGGTGGGTATTATACATGTTTGAGTTTAAAAGCAATAAGAACTAGGTCTACAACATTTTTTTTACCACCACCAACAGAAAACATTGAAAAGATATCCCCCCACATCAACAGATTTACTCACCCCACTCCCATTGTTAAAGATTTAGAAATTTAAAACTGAAATGTAACAAAAAGGCTTTCATGTAAGTTGCCATCATGGTTTATACAGTGTAAATTAGTATTCATTTCTTAAGTATAAAATTGACATTTGAAATGTTTTTCTGCAGCAATTGTGTTTTTTCTCACTGCCTTTAAGAAGCTATCCAGCTGGCTTACGGAACGTCGGTGGTTCTACCCATGTGCCCGCCCGTGCACGAAAATTACCCGGAGGGGCACCTGGGGTCTTCCTCCACCAATGGAAGCTGGAAAGTCGCCATATGACCTTAGCTGTTGGTGCGACTAAAAAATCCAATTCAATCAATCACTACCTTTAAATTTGAAAATCTTGAAATGGGCAACACATTTGCGTTTGTTGACCCATAGCAGTTTCTATCTCACGACACTATCTACACTACAACTTTCCACCACTGTTCATTTGTCAAATATAATTTGCCATTGTTGACCTTGATGTTTTTTGGCTTCCACAGATTTTACATCCAGCCACTCTGAAACATCCATCTTTTTAATAAATGAAGTAATTTTGGTCAACTTCCTGTCTGAGAAAAATCGCATAAGAAAATGGTCCTCGTCCGAGACAAATTTCCGATTTTACAATCACTTTGAAGTAGGTTCCGTAGTAATAATAGTATGTTTGTTTTCTATTAAACAGGTGGTTGTAGGTGGAACCATAGTAGATTTTTATGCAAGGATGACCACACCCAATTTTGAAGTAAGATTTATCTGTGATCACGTTTTAGTCCTTATTGCTAATGTATATGTGCCGATTAAAAGTATATGTTTATTCTTAAACCCTTAATTTGACACTCCTGTTTTGGGGTTTGATATGGCTGGTTAAAGCCATTTATATTGTGTTTATAGAATGGATTCTCAAAAGATGTATATACCAAGTGTCATCAGTAGGTTTATAAACGGTGTACGTCTTTTGTAAAATTTGCCTGATAACACTAATATTTTGTAGAGGTGTTTCTTGTCAAATAAATAAATATTAATACTATTCCAGGTGAATGGAGCAACTTACAGTGGTAAAGTACAGCAGTCATTTGGCGGTGTTGGTCGAAATATTGCCGATGGATTGACACGGCTAGGTGTGGATACACTCTTTATATCTGCCATTGGTGACGACTCCCACCTAGCATCATTTGAGGCACACTGCGAACATATGGTAAGTGAAGTGAAACTTGGTTACAAAAATAAGTAAACCAAAAATGGCCTCTAGATAATACAGAAATTATTGGGGCTAGTTTAGACTTATTATATAAAGCCATTTCAAAAATGATAAATGTTTTCATCTAGAGCGGCTGAGTGTGGTCGGGGCACATGGAATGGTTTCCATCCATGCACTATTTTCGAACAAGGTTTATTTTAAAGGGCTCTGAAAAACTCAAAAAAAAGCTGAAAGAATTCTCAAAATGCCATGCAAAATAAAGGGGACATGACCTATTGAAAATGTGCAAAGAATATAAATGGAGGCAGCCGTCTTGGAATGATGACGTCAGAATGATGACGCCTTTTTACCATATATGGCTTATTGAAAAAATATATTTTTGGTAAAAAGGCGCGATGACAGTTTTCCCACTCATTTGAAAGAGAACGGCTCCATTGATTGAATTATATTTAGTTTGTAGTTACATTCTGATCAATAGATCAACGTAACTGACCTTTTACTTGAAATTGTGGATTGGCTACTCAGCATTTTAAAATAATGTATAATTTAAACGCTAACATTTCAGAACCTGCGTGGCGTGGCAAGGCTGCAAGGACTCAGTACAGCCACATATTGTGCAATTTTACGGGAATCTGGCGAGTTGGTGTTTGGTATTGGTGACATGGATGTGCACACTAAAGTAACGCCGGAATATGTAAGTACCCAGTAAAATAAAGCCGGAATATGTAAGTACACACAGTTAGGTAATGCCAGAATATGTAAGTACACACAGTTATAACTAATGCCGGAATATGTAAGTACACAGTAAAGTAATGCCAGAATACGTAAGCACGCAGTAAGGCAACGTCGGAATATGTAAGTACACAGTAAGGTAACGCCGGAATATGTAAGTACACAGTAAAGTAACGTCGGAATATAAGTACACGGTAAGGTAATGCCGGAATACGTAAGTACGCAGTCAGGCAATATGTACACTGTAAAGTATCGCCGAAATGTACGAATACACTGTAATGTGAGAAAGTGTTGATTCTTACAGATGGCATGAAGTTTACAGTTCTGGGTCTGCCTCCACCACAAAACAAATGTAACCTCAAAATATAGCCTAAAATGTGCTGTAAATGACGTAAATCGCCATTCAACCAACCATCCAACCAGCCTCATTTACCCTTGTAGAGAAGATAGGAAAAGTTTCTGATGATCCAGTATATATCTTGCAGATATCAAATGTTGATGAAGATCCAGCCTTGTCTACCCTTGTACATATAGATGGGAAAACATTCTCGCAAACCAGTGTATATATTTCATATATCAAAGTGTATATATTTTATATATTAAAGTGTATATATTTCAAATACCAACCATTGATGACGACATAACATGATATACTTGTGTACATGTAGTACATGGTGGTAACACATTCTGATGATCTAGTGTATGTTTTCCAGATATCCAATTTTGATAAAGATATAGCATCGTCTTCCCTTGTATGTGTAGATGGCAACATCCCCGCTGAGGCCATCGAGTACGTCTGTAACACCTGTCTTCAACACGGAGTTCCAGGTAAACACTTGCGTATAACCTTGTCTACAACAACACTGAAATTGTTGTTTCAGGTCTAATAGTTGAGCCGCCCAAGAGATAGGGAAATAAAATATAGTAATGTGGAAACTGTGCTCTATTCTTACTATCAGAAGGATTGCTATGAGTATTCAACTGAAGAACCCGTAGGTGCTACCCAAGGACACACCAAATAAACCCAAAGGTGCCATGGCTTTTTTTATCAAAATTGGGAAGAGGCCCAGGCGCACTTATTTTTCATTTTGATAAAGATGTTGATTATTGTTTATTTGTAATATCTGCCACTCACATCATGTTAATATACATGTGCATTATGTCGTTTTTTGTGTGCAAAAGATGACAAGGAAAGTAAAAAAGTGTTTCCAAAACAGTTAAAGGTATTCATTTCTCAGAGGTCGAAATTAGTACTAGCCCGAAGGTGAAAAATTGTTAAATTTTAATTCAGGTCAGTAAAAATCTAGAAAATTTATATAGTCGGGCTAATGAAAATTGTAATAGCCCAACCGATTATATAATAATTCGGGCTAGTGAAAATGCAACTAATTTCTTTGATTTCTAGAAGAAAACATTTTTGTTTCTTAGTATTTTTTAGTAATTTCAGAAAATTTCGTCGTCCGTCTGTCCGTCTGTTAGCAATTTTATAAAATTGACATCTCCTCTGAAATCGCTTGAAGGATTTTGATGAAACTTCATCACAATGTTACTTGGGAGGGCCCCTCTCAGATTTGTGTTTTTCGGGGGGCGCCAGTCATCCAAGATGGCCACCATGGCTAAAATTAGGTCAAATTTAAGGAAATTTCAAACGACATCTCCAAAACCACTTATTCCATTCTACTGAAATATCATGTACATATTCCTTGGGTTGGCCTCTATCAAGTTTGTGTTTTTCGTTATCGTCGAAATAATCAAAATGGCCGCCACGGCGACTCAAAGTTTACATAGTTATATAGGAAAAGGTTAAAAATGACATCTTCTCTGAAACCGCTTGAAGGATTTTGATGAAACTTAATCACAATGATATTTGGGGTAGTCCCTCTCAGATTTGTGTTTTTCGCGGGCGCCAGTCATCCAAGATGGCCGCCATGGCTAAAACTAGGTCAAATTCAAGTAAATTTCAAACGACATCTCCACAACCACTTATTCCATTCTTGTAAAATATCATATACATGTTCCTTGGGTTGGCCTCTATCAAGTTTGTGTTTTTCGTTATCGTCGAATAGTCAAAATGGCCGCCACGGCGACTCAAAGTTTACATAGAGTTATATAGGAAAAGATTAAAAATGACATCTTCTCTGAAACCGATTGAAGGATTTTGATGAAACTTATTCACAATGATATTTGGGATAGTTCATCTCAGATTTGTGTTTTTCGCGGCTGCCAGTCATCGAAGATGGCCGCCATGGCTAAAACTAGGTCAAATTTAAGGAAATTTCAAACAACATCTCCTCCGAAACCACTTATTCCATTCTACTGATATATCATTTACTTGTTCCTTGGGTTGGCCTCTATCAAGTTTGTGTTTTTCGTTATCGTCGAATGATCAAAATGGCTGCCATGGCGACTCAAAGTTTACATAGAGTTATATAGAAAAAGAGTTATATAGGAAAAGGTTAAAAATGACATGTTCTCTGAAACCGCTCGAAGGATTTTGATGAAACTTAATCACAATGATATTTGAGATAGTCCCTCTCAGATTTGTATTTTTCGCGGCCGCCAGTCATCCAAGATGGCCGCCATGGCTAAAACTAGGTCAAATTTAAGTAAATTTCAAATGACATCTCTGAAACCACTTATTCCATTCTTGTGAAATATCATATACATGTTCCTTGGGTTGGCCTCTATCAAGTTTGTGTTTTTTGTTTTCATCTAATAATCAAAATGGCCACCATGGCTACCCAAAGTTTACATAGATTTATATAGGAAAAGGTTAAAAATTACATCTTCTCTGAAATCTCTTGAAGGATTTTGATGAAACTTAATCACCATGATATTTGGGATAGTCCCTCTCAGTTTGTGTTTTTCGTGGCCGCCAGTCATCCAAGATGGCTGCCATGGCTAAAACTAGGCCAAATTTAAAGAAATTTCAAACGACATCTCGGAACTTACTTATTCCATTCTTGTGAAATATCATATACATGTTCCTTGGGTTAGCCTCTATCAAGTTTGTGTTTTTTGTTATCGTCAAATAATCAAAATGGCCGCCACGTCGACCTGAAGTTTACATAAGAGTTATATAGGAAAAGGTTAAAAATTATCTCTTCTCTGAAACCGCCTGAAAGAGTTTGATGAAACTTAAGCACTATGATATTTGGGATAGTCCCTCTCAGATTTGTGTTTTTTTGTTGCCGCCAGTCATCCAAGATGGCCGCCATAGCTAAAACTAGGTCAAATTTAAATAAATTTCAAACAACATCTCCTCGGAAACCACTTATTCCATTCCTGTGAAATATCATATACATGTTCCTTGGGTTAGCCTCTATCAAGTTTGTGTTTTTTGTTATCGTCAAATAATCAAAATTATTCAAAATGGCCATCACTATAACTCAAAGTTTACATAGAGTTATATATAGGAAACATGTTTCTTGGGTTGACCTCTATCATGTTTATGCTTTTGAATCACATCATGCAAGTAGAGCGTCTACAGGCCTTCTTGGGCCTCTTGTTTGAAGATTACTGGCTGCTATACCAGTATCATTAAGATCACATTTATGTTGCCATTAATAGTGATTTGTATAAACTAATAACTTGTTGCGTAATTGATGAAACCTATGGAAGTTTAAAATGAGTTATTTTGTTAAATAACTTTATTATTATTGTTATTATGGTTATATTTATTACAGTCTTCTTTGAGCCGACTGACATACACAAGGCTGCCAAACCTTTCACGACTACAGCACATAAAGGGCTCACATATGCCTCACCCAACTTTAATGAGCTGAAAGCCATGGTATCGCATTTGACAAACAAACCATTGGCAGTCAATGGTGAGTCTACTATATATAGGGAATTTTTGATTTCAGCATTTCATTGCTCAGTTTATCCAGACATTGCATCCCATCCGTCACTACAACCTCTTCCTGCTACAGTGAAGGAAGTACATGACACATATGTACCTATATGTCTATCTATAAAGCTCTGTATATAGAATAATTCAGACATTGAATTAATGATTGATCAATACAAGTGTTAACAACATATATTTAATTTCACTGGGTCATTTTTTTTCATGCACTTATGGACAAGCACATATTCCATCATGCATTCATTGACAAAGACATTTCTGTTAACATTGTCCTTCAAGCACCACTTCAATTATGCATTCATGGACAAGGACATTTTCCATCATGCATTCATGGACAAGGACATTTTCCACCATGCACTAATGGACAAGAACACTTCCTTCATGCGCTCCTAGACAACGACATTTTCCATCATGCATTCATTGACAATGACATTTTCCATCATGCATTCATTGACAATGACATTTACCATCATGCATTCATTGACAATGACATTTACCATCATGCATTCATTGACAATGACATTTACCATCATGCATTCATTGACAATGACATTTTCCATCATGCATTCATTGACAATGACATTTTCCATCATGCATTCATTGACAATGACATTTACCATCATGCATTCATTGACAATGACATTTACCATCATGCATTCATTGACAATGACATTTACCATCGTGCATTCATTGACAATGACATTTTCATCATGCATTCATTGACAATGACATTTTCATCATGCATTCATTGACAATGACATTTTCATCATGCATTCATTGACAATGACATTTACCATCGTGCATTCATTGACAATGACATTTTCATCATGCATTCATTGACAATGACATTTACCATCGTGCATTCATTGACAATGACATTTTCATCATGCATTCATTGACAATGACATTTTCCATCGTGCATTCATTTATCAGGACATATTTTCTTTCAATCACCATTGACAAGGAGGAAATATTTCACGGCCCATTGAAGTCAAAAGCCGCTTACTTCTGTTGATATTCTCAGGTTCGTCAGATGACCTAGACTGTGACACAATTCTACATGAGTGTACCAGTCTACTGGATACGGTCGCTGATTACATACCAGTAACATTGGTTACCCTGGGTAGACACGGGATCATTCTGTGTCGTCATGGTGACACGACGACGAAGTTTCCAGTGAAGGGAGATCAGATAAAGGTGTGTAATCGTAGTTGTTTTGACACAGTCGCTTTGTACGCACCAGGAGTCGGATAAAAACATTTTAAAATATTAAAAGGTTAAAGATTTATAAAATGTTAAATGAAATGGTTAATTAAAATGTCATGCGTTTTAGGAAACACTCCCAAGTGGGAGTATTTGCTAGTCAGTATCACCAAATATGTTACTGCCTTCTGTACCATAAATCACCAGATACCTTATCACAAAAATCATTGAATATAAATTCAGTATTGCAGCGACATACAGCAATCCTGAAGTGTTTATCAAGCACTGAAATTCATGTCTGTACTTATTTATCCAGTATCATTTTGACTTTAAAGGGGGTGCATCAGGATTTTTCTAGAAATATCTTAAATTATAAAAATGTTCCAATTTATGATAAAACACTTATATCCATCAAAATATGATGTTCGAACCATATTGTTAAGGTTTAAACTTCGAATACACCATATAGCTAGGACTGAATCGGGCATAAAATGCTGAAATTAACCCTGGTGTGTAACCTAGGATAGCACGTATTGCTGTACAGAATGAATTTCCTTGTAAATAAGGGGTCATTTTTAGAATCATTCATTATGTTTAAAATGGAAAATATCATTATTTGTCAATTTTAAGTCGGACTCCTATTCCCCTTTGAAAAGCCTGATGTACTCCCTTTAAAGAAACTAATCCACCAAATAATGACAAAATGACACTGCAAAAGCGTTTATCCAGCTGTTTATGTCATATAATAATGTGCCGATTAAAAGTTGTTTTTTAGCTGTACTGATCAAAGATCAGCTGATGCTGTGGTGTGTCCGTCCGTAAACTTTTTTTGTAGCGACTACTCCTCTGAAACTACTGGATGGATTTTCATGAACCTTTACAGAAATGTTGCCCATAATGTCTAGTTGATCCTAGCAAAAATTCATGTTAATGCGAAATCCAAGATGGCCGCCAAAGCTAAAAACGGACTTTTAAAAAACAAGTTTGTAGCGACATCTTTGTTTACATAAGAGTTTTATAGTAAAAACTTGTAGCGACTACTCCTGAAACTGACAGATTTTCATGAAACTTCACAGGGATGTCGATCGAGCTATCAAAATTCTATCAGTAGAGCTTCAAGGTCATTGACCTCTTCTTTTTCATGGGCTTTTAAAATACTAGTGATTGAATTGAAGCGAATTATGAGTTGGTGGTAACTCTTAATTTGACGCTCCGTCTTCAGCCTGGCTGGATAAAGCCATTTATGTTGTATCTAGAGTTTGGATTCTCAAAGTACGTAAATTACATATATACCTCGTCATCAGAAGGTGTAGGAACTGTGTGCATTTGTTGGCTGTTGTTGGCGGGATAACTACTTTAAACCTGCTTCCATATAATTAAATAAAATGTACAGTTTTCATTTTTTCGCTTTTTTCCGCCATATGTTTTAATACATATATTATTGGTGCAATATAACCAACAGTTTAAATATATGCAAAAATAATTTGCTTTATACTCTTCTTTTAATTATTGTTAATGATTGAAAATAACATATGCAAATGCTATCCCTATTTGTGCATGGTAGCATTGAAGGCAAATTGTAAAATGTAGCTTATTCATATTTCAGACAGGCGGTGGACTGGTTATGGAACATTTCCCAGCAACTTCTAAGGACAGAGAACCAGCCAATATTGTCAGTGTCTCGGGGGCTGGTGATTGGTATGGTTACTGTTTTATTTTGTTTCTTAATTTATACAATCAGTTCTTACAACAGTTTGTCAGTCTCAGCTTATATTTGAAGTAGGTAAATCAGGCTTTTCATTAAGGTCTAGGGGTAAAAATAGATATAAAAATCGAACAGGAAAAGTAGCATTCAAGGACGAGAGTCAACCACAAACACACACAGAAACAAAGAACAACTTTAAAGATTAATAAAAGGCAAGATAAGACATAACAAACACAAAAGAGTTGACAATAGGGCCACCACCTTGGAATGATTCCGGAGGCTTTAAACTTGGTTTTGGGTGCGCCAAACCTCGCTCTTACCCTATTGTCATCCCAATAAACGGGACAGTGTAAATAAAGATATCCCTGCCAGGTTATAATCTCTAACAAGCAAGGCAGCATTAATAGGCAATATAAGTAAAACACATTGATCATGTATATATAATATAAAAAACACAAAAGCCTAGAAAGCCAAAAAGTAAGTACTCAATGACTTGGCAGAAGCCAGAGCAACAAGAGAACACACCGTTAGGGTACAACAAGACTTGGCAGAAGCCAGAGCAACAAGAGAACACCGTTAAGGGTACGACAAGACTTGGCAGAAGCGAGAGCAACAAGAGAACACACCGTTAAGGGTACGACAAGACTTGGTAGAAGCCAGAGCAACAAGAGAACACACCGTTAGGGTACGACAAGACTTGGCAGAAGCCAGAGCAACACGAGAACATGCAACAAGAGAACACACCGTTAAGGGTACGACAAGACTTGGCAGAAGCCATAGCAACAAGAGAACACACCGTTAAGGGTACAACCAGACTTGGCAGAAGCGAGAGCAACAAGAGAACACACCGTTAAGGGTACGACAAGACTTGGTAGAAGCCAGAGCAACAAGAGAACACACCGTTAGGGTACGACAAGACTTGGCAGAAGCCAGAGCAACACGAGAACATGCAACAAGATAACACACCGTTAAGGGTACGACAAGACTTGGCAGAAGCCAGAGCAACAAGAGAACACACCGTTAAGGGTACAACCAGACTTGGCAGAAGCCAGAGCAACAAGAGAACACACCGTTAAGGGTACGACCAGACTTGGCAGAAACCAGAGCAACAAGAGAACACACCGTTAAGGGTACAACAAGACCTAACAGAAGGCAGAGCAGCAAGAGAACACACCGTTAAGGGTACGACAAGACTTGGCAGAAGCCAGAGCAACAAGAGAACACACTGTTAAGGGTACGACAAGACTTGGCAGAAGCCAGAGCAACAAAAGAACACCGTTAACGGTACAAGACTTGGCAGAAGCCAGAGCAGCAAGAGAACACACCGTTAAGGGTACGACAAGACTTGACAGAAGCCAGAGCAACAAAAGAACACACCGTTAACGGTACAAGACTTGAAAGAAGCCAGAGCAACAAAAGAACACACCGTTAACGGTACAAGACTTGAAAGAAGCCAGAGCAGCAAGAGAACACACCGTTAAGGGTACGACAAGACTTGGCAGAAGCCAGAGCAACAAGAGAACACACCGTTAAGGTACAACAAGACTTGGCAGAAGCCAGAGCAACAAGAGAACACACCGATAAGGTACAACAAGACTTGGCAGAAGCCAGAGCAGCAAGAGAACACACCGTTAAGGGTACGACAAGACTTGGCAGAAGCCAGAGCAGCAAGAGAACACACCGTTAAGGGTACGACAAGACTTGGCAGAAGCCAGAGCAACAAAAGAACACACCGTTAACGGTACAAGACTTGAAAGAAGCCAGAGCAACAAAAGAACACACCGTTAACGGAACAAGACTTGAAAGAAGCCAGAGCAGCAAGAGAACACACCGTTAAGGGTACGACAAGGCGCTCCTTACTTACAAGGAAATTCATCTTGCACAGTAATATGTGCTATCCTAGGTTACCTTACAGGAAACATTTAAGCACTTTAATCCTGATTTGATTCGAAATATATGGTTATTTCCAGTGCTGTGCTAACACCATATTCATAATTTTGATAGAGCATCATCAAAAAACCTGACCAATCAGTGACCAGAAATAAGACATACCAATACATTCTGGTATGTGATAAAATTGGTCGTTATCCTTGATGTTCAACCAAGTTAATGTTAAAATTAAGATAATTGCAGTCACTCAAACATTTAGATAATACAAACAATGTGATTGGTTAAAGGACGATCACATGATGAATTTAAGCTAGGTTCATTTTCCAATGAACTGTACGAAGAACTACTTTCATCTGCCATTCATAGAATACGCGTGCTGCGTAACAATATAGTTCGGATTTACAGGGGCGAATTTAGATAAGGGATATTAAAATAATTGGATAAGGAGTCTAAAACTGTGGATTGCAATTATAAGGGTTTAGTGTCATTTATCCTGCGTTCATTCGAGTATGAACTGTTAGTTGTCGAAGTACATAGCGTACATAATACCCTTCGGGCAATATGCACTATGTGCTTCGACAACTAACAGTTCATACCCCAATGAACGCACAAAAAAAGACACTAAACCCTTAAGTATCTACAGTGTGATTCTTTTAAAATCCTGCGTATCTCATGCAAATTTATACAATATATGTATCTTTCAAAATCAAAATATTAAAATTTATCGTCTTTTTACTCGGCCAAAGATTTTTTTTTACTATAGAACCTAAAGATAAAAACGGAGTAACACAAATGTTATCACCTACTGAAAATAAGATAAAATCTCAACATCTCTGTATTGAAAAATGATAAATTTTGATTGATACAACATTTTTATCATAAATTGAAAATTCTAGAACTGATAATTTATCAGCTTCTCTTGGCACAAGTGTGGACACCCTGCTCTGGTACAAGTCTCGTGGGCGTGTATGCAGACAGGGCTCTGTATTCAAGGACGAGACTTGCGGGCGTGCACAAAAGCAGGGTTCTATATACATGTTAACTTGTCTGTTTCAGTATGGTCGCCACTGTGATAGCCGGTATTGTTCAGGGAAGAGACACGCGGGCGTGTATAAAAGCAGGGTTCTATATACATGTTAACTTGTCTGTTTCAGTATGGTCGCCGCTGTGATAGCCGGTATTGTTCAGGGAATAGACCCGCGGGCGTGTATAAAAGCAGGGTTCTATATACATGTTAACTTGTCTGTTTCAGTATGGTCACCGCTGTGATAGCCGGTATTGTTCAGGGAAGAGGCCCGCGGGCGTGTATAAAAGCAGGGTTCTATATACATGTTAACTTGTCTGTTTCAGTATGGTCACCGCTGTGATAGCCGGTATTGTTCAGGGACGAGACCCGCGGGCGTGTATAACAGCAGGACTTCTAGCCGCCCAGATCTCCCTGCAGTCTAGTCAAGCAGTTCCACCAACATTAACACCCACACAAGTGACTGATGATAACATACGCAGTATGATGAATATCTCACCTGCAATGTTAAGGAGGACACTTTGATGATGAATATTCTACCTGTGATGTTAAAATAGCTATCCCGCCAACAACAGCCAAATTTTACAACATGTACATTGTTTTTAAACCTACTGATGACGAGGTGTATATATAACTTACATATTTGAGAATCCAAACTCTGTATATATAGACACAGCTTACACCGGCCGAGTCAGACCTCTTGGGCATCAAATTAAGAGTTACCCACTCGTATTCAGACATGGGTATCTTAATAACCCGTCAATAAACCTATACGTTTAATTGGCACATATACATTATTATATGACCTGGATAGAATTTTGATGAATGGTTGTGAAGTTGTTTTTTCGATATTTGTGAGGTTAGCTTTGAACACAGTGTGATGAATTGTGATATTTGGTAAAATAACATCATTGTACCGTCATATAAGATAGATTTGGTGCGGTTATAGAAGGTTTATGGGTAGATTTGGGTGGATTTGGGGGAAATAGGTAGATTAGTGTGGATTTGGGGGAAATAGGTGGATTTGGGGGAAATAGGTAGATTTTGGTGGATTTGGGGGAAATAGTTGGATTTGGGGGAAATAGGTAGATTTGGGTGGATTTGGGTGTTTCGTGTATCTGAATGTTACACCTGTGGTGCTAAGAAGGAAACTTCGATGATATGAACAGTGTGGTTGTCTTAGGAAGGCAATATGTGGTTCAGACTGACTCAGGAAAAAATCAACGATAGTGGTGCTTTTACATTTTTAAATATGTACTGTATACATTATATACAATTATTATAGAAAAACAAGTGAATACAGGAAGGAAAAAGGATGTTGTATTAACATATAAGACGGTGCGCTATTTGTTATTTATAAGTATACTGTCGAAAGAATTCGCAAAACATATAAACTGTTATTGATGTTTCTAATTTAGTCACTCGTAAAGTTGTCACCATTTAAATATACCACTATGCAATTTAAGTTTAAGCGGTGTCGCTATGAAATGTTAAATAATTATCCAAAATGTCAAGAGTTAATTAGAACTATGTACGTCACACGTGCGTGGTTCGTTAACACATACATCATTAGTAACAAAATATTCTAGTTTATGACCGTGATTAATTAGTTAATTCAAATATAAACGGATATGTAGATACTGTTTCCTTGACAAGAATTAATGTGTATACATAAATATAACCTACTTGATAAATTTGTGGTTAGATTGTGACCAAAATTATGAATATGTCTTTGTTGTATGGATGTTTTTATAATGTAACTTTGCAGTTATCAGATGCCACATGCAGACAAGATTAATTATTAATATTTATTACATTTCTATGGGTGAAAGACCGGGATTTCTCAATGAAAGAATATTTATAATCGCTAAACATGAATAACTAACTCCGAACACAAAATAACTAACTGCGACGTTGAGTTGTGACGTCAGTAACGTGTTAGTGACGTCGACATCATCCGCCGATAACGCTTAATAAAGCGAATAATTCTGGTTGAAATCCTACATATTCCACTTAAAAATGTAATAGATTACTTAACAGTCGTGATCGATTATATGGAAATCCTTCACTCGATGGGAGGCGTGTTGTTTTTTCACTCACTCCCATACTCGTTCGTGAAAAAAAGAACACGTCTAACATCTCGTGAAGGATTTCCCTATAATCGATCCCAGCAGTTAAACAATCTCCTATGTTTTACATGTTCATACTTTATGGTCTATTTTTCTATTAAAGAGATGTCATTTTATTTGTTGTTTACTTTAGAACATACCATAAATGGTGGGAAGTTCTATCTCGCGTATAAATGAACTCAGATTGTCATAGAATATTAAAGGATTCATTTACAACCAGCAGGAAACAGAATTGTATTTAGTTTCAACAGACAGAACTACTGTCTTTAAAAATTCAGCAGTACAAATGACGAACCTATCCACCACAGTCAGGGAACGGGTAATTGCACAAATCTTATAACACCATATAGAGGGGAATACAGCCATTTTTTTTTTTATATAGAATCAGTTAAAAAATACGCAACTTTAACAAGGATTGCAGGGAACAGAATCGAACTAGTAGCATACCAAGCCAGCAAGGGGGGCAAACTATCGGAAAACTATAATTGATAATGATATGGGACTATTTCTAAAACAAGAGGCCCAAGAGGGCCTGTAGCGCTCTACTGGCTATATGGAATCTTTGATGTGGAACAAGACAACAACATGCGCAACTAGGCTTGGTACCAAACTGATCATTCCTGCCAAGTTTCACTGAAATTCAGCCAGGTTCAGGAAAAATTGTCTGGATAAATTTGTGTATATTAGTCCACAACTTTAACCAGAACACATTGATGATAGACGCAACTAGGCTTGGTTCTCCTCATCCCTGCCAAAATTCTTTCAAATTCGGCCAGGAGTTCAGAAGAGACTAGTCTGGATAAAATTAACTTCACAAAAATCAATCAACCGTAACACGGCGATGACTTGCACAACTTGGCCTGGTACTAATCATCCCTGCAAAGTTTTACTGAAATCCGGTCAGGGGTTCAGGATAATGTAGTTTCGCTGAAATTCGGACGTGTTCAGAAAATAAAAGTCTGGACAAAGTGTGTGTATTAAAACCTTCAAAGGGCCATAATTCTGCCAAACATCATTCAACCGGAACACGGTGACGATATACTTAAATAGATTTGGTACTGATCATCCCTGCAAAGTTGCATTAAAATCTGGCCAAATGAAAGCCCTATCGTCTTAATGAGGCAAAATACAGCATAACAGTGTTACTGATCCGATATGGCTAGTTTTCGAACTTGTCCAAGCTTTCATTAGTATTAACAATCTGTGCAAGTTTAGTAAAGATCAAATAATAAATGAAGGTGATAGAGTGTTCACAATTCAGAAAATGGCGTTTTTCAGAAAAAACAAGGACCATAACTCTGGTGTTACTGACCCACCTTAGCTGTTTTTCGAACTTGTCCAAGCTTTCATTAGTATTAAAAATCTATGCAAGTTTAGTAAAGATCAAATAATAAATGAAGGTGATAGAGTGTTCACAATTCAGAAAATGGCGTTTTTCAGAAAAAACAAGGACCATAACTCTGGTATTACTGACCCACCTTAGCTGTTTTTTAGTACTTGACAAAGCTTTCATTAGTATTAACAATCTGTGCAAGTTTAGTAAAGATCAAATAATAAATGAAGGTGCTAGTGTTCACAAGGCAGAAAATAGCATTTTTCAGAAAAAACAAGGGCTATAACTCCGGTGTTACTGATCCGATTTGGCTGTTTTTCACACTTTTCCAAGCTTTCTTTGATATTAACAATATGAATAAATGAAGGTGCTAGAGTGTTCACACGGGTCAATATGGCATATTTCAGCAAAACAAGGGCCATAAATCGCGTGAAATTAATCTGATCTGGCTAATATTCAAGCAAAACATACAGGAAATAAAAGTCTGGACAAAGTGTGTGTATTAAAACCTTTAAAGGGCCATTATTCTGCCAAAAATCATTCAACTGTAACACGGTGACAATATACATAACTAGATTTGGTACTGATCATCCCTGCAAAGTTTCATTAAAATCTGGCCAAATGAAAGCCCTATCGTCTTAATGAGGCCAAATACAGCATTACAGTGTTACTGATCCGATATGGCTAGTTTTCGAACTTGTCCAAGCTTTCATTATTATTAACAATCTGTGCAAGTTTAATAAAGATCAGGTAATAAATGAAGGTGAAAGAGTGTTCACAAGGTAGAAAATTGCATTTTTCAGAAAAAACAAGGGCCATAACTCCGGTGTTACTAATCCGATGTGGCTGGCTTTCGAATTTCTCCTAGCTTTTATTGATATCAACAACCTATGCAAGTTTGGTAAAGATCAAATAATAAATGAAGGTACTAGAGTGTTCACAAGGCTTAATATGGCATTTTTCAGCACAAGGACCATAACTCTAGTGAAATTAATCCGATCTGGCTGGTTTTCAACCTTGTCGAAGCTTTCAATAGTATTAACAATCTGTTCAAGTTTGGTAAAGAGCAAATAATAAATGAAGGTGCTAGTGTTCACAAGGCAGAAAATTGCTTTTTTCAGGGAAAAAAGGAAGGGCCATTACTCCGGTGTTACTTATCCGATTTGGCTGGTTTTTCGAACTTGTCCTAGCTTTTATTGATATTAACAATCTGCACAAGTTTGGTTAAGATCAAATAATAAATAAAGGTGCTATTTTGTTCACAAGACAGGAAATACAAGAGCCAAAACTCTCGTGTTACTGACCCAATTTAGCTGGTTTTCGAAACTATCCAAGCTTTCATTGATATTAACAATCTATGAACGTTTGGTAAAGATCAAATAATAAATGAAGGTGCTAGAGCGTTCACAAGGCAGAAAATACAAGGGCCATAACTCTGGTGTTACATCCGATTTGGCTGGTTTTCGAACTTGTGCGAGCTTTCATTGATATTAATAATCTGTGCGAGTTTGGTTAAGATCAAATAATAAATGAAGGTGCTAGGGTGTTCACAAGGCTTAATATGGCATTTTTCAGCAAAACAAGGGCCATAACACCGGTGAAACTAATCCGATCTGGCTGGTTTTCAAACTTGTCCGAGCTTTCATTGATATAGACACTGGTAGTTTCATAAAGATCTCGATTAATAATGAAGGCCCTAGAGTGTTCACAAGGCAAAAGTTAACAGACAGACGGACGGACAACAGATAACCAGTAGAGCTAATGATCAGCATGACAAGATGTTGATCCTTATCGAAAATCATTTTGATTCAACGTTAAACATGGCTGCCAGCGGCCATCTCTATTTACATGGAGTTATATAGGAAACACTTGTGGCAACTACCACTTTTCCACACATGGTGTCATGATAAAGACCTTGAATGAGAAAATAAACATGAAGGTGGATCCTACCCCTCTGCCTCAATCGGGATTTGCAGTGGTATTTTACCTTGGCAACCATAAGGGGATGAACGTTAACAGGTGGATGGGGATGATACAACCGTTGTGTTGAGTATTAGTTATGTTTCTATCATTCTGCGCTATATCACCTGATGTCCTCGGGCGTTATCATCCGATGGCTTCAGGCCCTAGTTATCTTCAGATGGCTTCAGGCCCTAGTTATCATCCGATGTCTTCAGGCCCTAGTTATCATCCGATGGCTTCAGGCCCTAGTTATCTTCCGATGGCTTCAGGCCCTAGTTATCACCCGATGGCTTCAGGCCCTAGTTATCATCCGATGGCTTCAGGCCCTAGTTATCACCCAATGGCTTCAGGCCCTAGTTATCACCCGATGTCTTCAAGCATTAATTCCAATAAGTTTTTTAAAACTCACCTTCCGGTAAAATGTTTTACTACCTTTTTAACTATATGTTTTGAATACACAAATATCTATGCTCTAAACAAACCATGTGAGTCATGTATGAGCTGCGGTTGCTGCGGAAATTATGTTTTTGAGCTTTTTAACTATGTTTTTGCATACACTATCTGTGCTCTAAACAAACCATATGACTTGTGTATGGGTGGCCGTTACTGCCAAAATTATGTTGTGTTCCATTCATCCAGTCAACGATGAATTCCTTTAATGGATCAACATTATATATTTAATTCAATGCAACTTGCAGTTATTCACTATGTATTTAATTCGGGATGATTTTTAATACCAGCTTCTTATCAAACTTAGAAACGGTGCAGTGCAATGCCAAAATATTCTGACACTGAAAAATATGAATGCAAGACAATGTGAAACAATTTAAATGTTCAAGTCATCCTTACATGAATCAATTTTTAGGAAATGGACTTACTGTTCGGGCACTTGTTTCAGCTAAAGGTTTTTCAGCAATAACATGACTAATTTTAAAAATACGAACATAAATTGTATATCATTAGAATTGGCATTTTTTTTGGTAAATAAAAATACCTTAGTTTTGAAAGTCATTTGAGAAATAAATATTTCACAGCTAAAATGCTTTTTTGATGGGGCTTTTCCCATGTAAACTCCTTGTTGATGGGACTGCATCAAATTAAGAAATCATAAATAACTTCATAGTTTGCTATAAAACTTACAGGATATCTTAATTTATGTTTGTACAACACATTAAAATTATTTTTGGAAACAAATTCTGAAAAAACTATTTTTTTCTAATTTTTGATGCAGCAGAATTTTGCATTGAAGATGCCCGATCAAAAACTACTTTCGCTCATGAAATTTTTATTTCTTTAATAGCCGATTTGGAAAAGTAAGGTAAGTTTATTTACCATGAAATATGTATGAAAGCTGATATACAACATATTTAGTTTAACGTTGAATCTTGTCTGAAAAGTCCAAAAAACCTTTGGCGCCCCGACCAATAATACTCAACCAAAGCACTCAGTCCAATGATAAGCTAATCAATAAAAATAACAATAGAGAAGTATAAATTCGACAGTTTATTTCTCCAATGTACATATTATATGCAAGCAGTGTTAAAGTAACACTGATGGCTCTATGCTAAATACTCTAAAATTGCTGTGTGTTCCTTTAAACACACGTATCTGAAACAGTATCACAGGCAATAAATCTTCAAGTCAAACACAATACATACAAATTTTTTGAGTACTGTGTTCAATTACAAGAAAAATCCTTCACACTATGGTAGGTCTGTGTATGAGAGGAAGATAGTTAAACTAATCCGCCAAATAACATTATAAAATTACGCAACAAAACTGTTTATCAAAACTCTATCCAGTTTTTCAGGTCATATAATAATGTATATGTGCCATTAAAAGAAAAGGTTTATTCACAGGTTCTGAAAATATGTGTTAGTGAAACAAAACGTGCCTACCATAGAATACAGGATATTCTTACACTCAAACACAGTTTAAATCAACGCAGCACGCCAATCTTCAGTGTTGTTGTTTTTTTAAATTGTAGTGTCCCGTTATTTCTTCTACATAAGTTGCATATTTGCAAATCATTACAAAATATGTTAGGACCGTGCTGTGCAGGTGTAAATGTGTGCAGATTTGGAATGAAGTGCCCAAAAAAGTTTAACCCTTAAACCGTTAAGCACGACTATAATAGCCTTTGCCTCCATTGTAAACCCAGATCAGCCACGGAAATAACTCGCAGGTCGATCAGGGTTTACAATGTCCAGCTGAAAAGTCATTTTACCCCAAAGCACCCATTTGTCACATAAATGGAATGGTCTTAATGCAAAGAAAGAACAGTCCATTATATATATGTAGGGGGTTAAGAGTTTAATTAACTCCGGTGGGCAACTAGCTAGAAATTGGCCAAGAAATGCTTAAATTAACCCCGGTGGGCAAGTAAGAAAGCATGTATTACTGTGCAGAATGATTTTTCTGAAAAAAAGTTGTTTGTTCGGCTCATTCTTTATGTTTTGGCCTTTTAATTTAGAATAGAAAATATCAGTATTTGTTAATTATAAGTCAAAAATGAATGTTATGTAGAAAAATTAAGGGGATGTAAGTTTTTAATCCCCAACAAGATGTCACATGTTGTCACACTGGATTGTTCATTGTAATAGTGTTGTATTGCATTGTCGAGATCGAAAACACATTTCCTTTGATGGTAAAAGACCCCAATAAAATGCCCCAATAAAATGCTTGATACTGCAATTTCATAAATACAAAGTACCCCACCCCTATCAGATAACTGATTTTCCAAAATCACGCCCCTGACAAAAATAACATGTGTACACACAATTCGGATTGACATAATTTCATTAGGGTGTGTTTTAAAAAAGTCAACACATATTTGTTACAGAGGGCTGTTCCATTATAACATACTTGATACACCAGGAAGGCACTTTTGAAATTAAACACCCACCCATAGATGCTAAATTGAGGTTAAAAAAACAAATTTAGGAAAATAGGGTTCACCCATAGATGTTCATTAAATTGCCTTCCTTCGCGTATGCTTTAATGGAATAGCTCAGACATATACACAGTTTGTAAAATGTACTTGCCAAACTTTACGTATGTTTCAATTTTAAATCACTACACAGCCTACAGCAGCTTATAGGCTGTCCATAAAAGTTATGTTGTTGTTTTAAATCTGTTATTAATAATATGATTGAGAAAAAACAAACAAAAAAAAACATACTTAAGATATTAATATTTTTATTATTTTTAAATTTATAACAAATTACAAAAATGTATCTATGTAAAAAGATCAACTATTACATATTAAATATAAAAATAGTTGTAATACAATTTCAAAACTTCAAACTTAATATAAATAAATAATATGAAACCTTTCATCAATAACAAAATCATTACGCAATCATATTTCAAAATAGAGAACAAATAATTGTCAATAAACGTGATATTTATGTCAGGGGCTACAACTGAAGAATCCAAGAAAATCTGTTCCCTGCCAGGGGTGAGGGGGGCCATCAACGTGCGGGGTTCATTTCTAGTTGCAACACCCTCGTTGGCGGCACCTCCAGCTCGGCATTGACCTGAAAATATACAAGCAGTACATGTACACAAATATACAAACAGTACATGTGCACAAATATAACTGACGTAATTAATGCTGGACATTTACCTGAAAATATAGTTATACCCCTATAATGTCCTCACTTTCATTTGAAATAAGCATATGTTTTAAATAAATGTACGTGTTGGCTTTGGTTTAATTACTTTTTAAATGAAACTACTTGGCCTGAAAAACTTGACGACTCGACCGGTTTTTGTTGCTAAATCAAAATATTAATTTAAAGGATGTAAGAATATCGAACTCGTTGTATAAAATTGATATAAAGCTTAGCAAAGCTTGCATCATATAAATTAACTTGTTTAATAAATTCATTATTCAACAGGCATTCACGTAAGATCCTCTGTGATCAAAGAAAACTGTTTTCGCATATTAATACCGATTGTTGATTATATTGCACCAGTAATATATTTAAACCTATGGTAACAAAATGAAGAGAAACTGAAAACTCAAAATTGTATTAACGTTTTTTAAACTATATGCAAGCAGATTTAAAGTTAAAATGATCCTAGATTCATAAATTTAATGTTTGATTAACGACTTCAAAATTGCCATGTGTCCATTTAACATGACATCACTGTCTTTTTATTACACCACTAGCGTTTATGATATTTGTCTTATAACACTCCCAGAAGCCACTGCATGTGATGAAAAGAAAACATTAATTTGCAACTCAAACGATTTGTTTACATCATGGTTATATTTCAAAACTTGTGTGGCTATTGTCTGGCTGCATTATTTCGGGGAATAAAAGCGCAAAATGAAAACGTTTTCTCGTGTGTTTTTGAGAACTCACAGAAGAAATCAAGTTATTTACCTTTGAGTTGACATACTGATGTAGCAGCATTCGGAGTTCGGCATTCTGCTGTCTCAATGCATCTGTCTCTGTGATCAGACTGGACCTGCCGTTCAGCACCTCACTGTAAAATAACATGTATTACATTCGCTATTTGTTAAATGTGAATATGTCTGATTTCTTTTTCTTTTAAACATATTTCTTTTACAACGACTGCGAAACAAGTTCTTGCAACTTATATTAATCACTCTCGATGACTACCTGTGTAGAACCAGTATTCAGCAATGTGGATTAATTATTATTACCTTGCTCAAGGATAAATAATGTGGCCATAGCAAGGGTCAAACCAACAACCTCTTGATCTAAAGTCTGACACTATACCACTGGACCATGCACTCCAATCTCATTACTTTAATGAAGAGCTCAAACAAATGTATAGGACAGTCAATAACCTCCACCATACAACCTGCACTATGCCTCATCCCGGCTACTACAAGGTTAACCGGAGGTCACTGTTTGCGGGATTCATGGTCCCACACTCAAATATTCATGAATGTTCATCAAGCATAATTCATTCCAAGCACCATCCAACTGTGGAATGCCCCCACCCACCAAATCAGGTTGTCTACGCCCCCACACTAGAGGTATTCAAAATGTTTGTTTCATATGAAAAACATGATACTCACTGGATCTTATTATTTCCCTTAAGCCCCTACATATATATAATGGACTGTTATTTCTTTGAATTAAGATCATTCCATTCATGTGACAAAGGGGTGTTTTGGGGAAATGACTGATCAGCAGCCAGACATTGTAAACCCAGACCAGCCTGCGAGTTACTCAAGCTGATCTCGGTTTACAAAGGACGGAAAGGCTATTATAGTCGTGCTTAGTGGCTAAATCCATACCTGTATTTTTCAAGCCTTCTGGCAAGGCACACCACATACCTATATTTTTCCAAGCCATCCAGCAGCGCCCCCCACAGCCTCTCGTCCTTGGTGCCGATCACCTGCGCGTAATTGGCCCAGTACTCCGAGTCCTGAGAGTCATCGCGGTCTCCCAGGGACTTGATCTTGAACTGTGACGTCTTGCCTTTCTCCCTGTGTAACACAAACATATCACACCAGTGCTAACAATTACCTAGAAAGATTCTTTGAGGAAAATATCAAATCTGACGATTATAATTGTTTGCATACCAGATACAAGAAAGAAGTCATCTTTATGACAGCTGGTGCTGGAAAATCTAATCATCTAAGGTTTCGAAATTAAGGTTTGGAACATTTTATTTCACCGAGGTTATAAAATGTTATTTTTAATATCTAGGGCTTGATTCAGGTGTGGTAAACTTTCATTTTATCCACAGGTTGAAAAACAGTCATACACTAGAAGTTGTTTTTAGTAAAAACAGATGTCACCCCCTCTCGGGGCCAAAAAATCATTCAACCGGAACATGACAATGATATGAGCAACTAGGCTTGGTACTTATCGTCCCTGCCAAGTTTTGATGAAATCTGGCCAAGGGTTCAGGAGAACTAGTCCGTACAGAGTTTGTGTATGAAAACCTTTAAAGGATCGTAACTCCACCATAAATTATTCATACAGAACACGACAATGATATGCGCAACCAAGTTTCGTTGAAATCCAACCAGTGGTTGAGGAGAACTAGTGCGGACAACGTTTGTGCAGTAAACCAAAGGGCCAAAACTCCACCAAAAATCTTTCACCCAGAACACGACAATGATATGCGCCACTAGGCTTGTCACTGGTCATTCCTGTCAAGTTTCATTGAAATCCAGCCAGGTGTTCAGGAGAACTATTCCAGACAAAGTTTGAGTGTCAGGGGCCATAACTACTAAAAATCATTGGATTGAACTTATGTAAGTTATGTGAAAAACTAACGGACACCTGGAGTTTTTAAAAAATCCAGATTGCCATGCGTCTCTTTAAAAGAATAGTCCATTCTACCAATGCAGGGAAGAATGGGTCAAATTTGTCCGAAAACAGTCAAACACAAAATCTGAAATGACATTTTACGTATTGTACAATAACTTTAAATATGCTCTTTTACTCATATGCTCTTGTTCATGTAGTAAACGGGAAAAGGAATTTAACATCACCGTGTGTACAGATCTAAAAACATCCCACGACTTGGAAAATATTTAGTATAGATCTTGTCATCAGTCTTACTTCTGTGGCTTTCTGTGGTCGTCGACAAATGTTCGCAGAGCTTTTAGAACCTCGTTCGGGTGGATAAGCTCTACCGTCTCGCTCTTGGACGACACCGCGTCCCCTTCCTTCCCCGTCAGATTGTAGATCTCGGCGTCAAGGTCGAATTCCATGTCACCGCTTTCGGAAAAATAGGTCTTGGACTCTTCGTCTTCCTTCTATAAAAGTGCACACAATAATTTCCACAAAAACTTATTGCAAGAATTTTCTGATAAATTTTATTAAGTCAGCATAAATGACATGAGAGGTATATTGGGGCTAATCCATCAAAAGGTACAAGGATCACCAGGAAGGCACTTTTGAAATTGAACACCCACCCATAGATGCAAAATTGAGTTTAAAGAACAAAATTTCAGACAAGGTTCACCTCATAGATGTTCATTTAATTGCCTTCTTGGGGTCCCGTTTTTTTTTTAATGGAATAGCCCTTAGGTTATTAATATGTAGATGAAGTCTTATTGAACATGCCTCCGCCAGGGAGTGAACCCATATCACCCACTGAGCTACCGATGATGCTATTTTATCAGATGCAGCAATGTAGATGTAATGCAACAAATAAAATATCACTGTATTTTATTTTCATAGATAAAATATCATGATTTGTTTTGGGGAAGATTTTTTTTTTATAATCACATATTATTTCTAACTCCTGGAAAACTGACTCCTGACCTTGCAAGTGCGAAATTTGACCTTGCGGGGATCACGTTAATTAGTTTGGAACTGCAATCAAATAATGACCTCTCGTAACAAAAATGTTAAACCTAAAATTGAAACTGTAATAGATAGTATTAAAATGCAATACTATGTATTACAATGTATAACAATTTATTACAATGCATTACAAACTAATAAAGTAAAGTACTTTATTACTTTAAAAAATGTATAAAAATGTATTACATTACATTACAAAATATTATAAAGTACTGCAGTGCATCACAATATATTACAAAGTTAATGTATTACAATGCCTCACTCACCTTGGCTGGTTCTGCCTCCTCCTGCTCAGGCTTCCCCTTCAGGTGCATGAAATAGCTGGCCAGAATGTGGATATCATCCTCCGTGTCTATATTCAGCGCCTGTGTAAGCAAACCATACACTAAAATCAAACCAAACTATAACTAAAATCAAAGAAATTGTTCCATGTATATGAAGGTACATGTACGTACACTTGATCCTGATTACTCATGTTAAAATGTCTGATATCTAATTAAGGACTAAAAAAGAAAATCTCCGCTTTTTTTACAATGGGGTAAGTTGAAATGTTGGTGATTTGATAAAATGGTTGATTTTATTCAGAAATTATGTCTCTTCTGCTCTCGCTGGATAATCGGAATATTCAATGGACCAATTTATTTCACATAAAAAACACAAAACAACTGAGTTAAATTGTACCAAACTTTTCTAATATAAAGTGCTCAATTTCTGCCACATAAGTATTCTTTCTAATATTGTGTACACATCAATAGTGTTGACTTACTGTTATGTACTATACGGTTGACATTGCTCCTGCCTATAATGCGCATTTGGTTGAACAAATTCAATTGACCATATCCTATCGATTTTTTTTTCAAAGATGGCCAACCAATAATCGTTCATATTGTAATAATATTATCATGTTATTAATTCAGTGATTCAATATTGGCCCAGTTATTGGGCCAAGGACTGTCACACTGGCACAAGGCCGCGGGCCAATAGGACAGTCCGTGGACAATATGAAAACAATTAATAAGTGACAATTTTATTAATTAACTTCCACTTTAGTAGTATTTATTTTAGAAATATTTTTTTGACAAGATTTGCATTTATTTATAGTAGTGTCAATTTCATTTATAGTCTTATGACGTCACTTAAAGCTTGTTTTGGCAAGTTCCTTCATATTGGCCTTGTTTCTTCATATTGGCCAACTTTCGGTTCGTACTGACCGAGTTTGTATCGCATAATGTGTAGAGTTTCTAGTAAAACACGGCTAATATAGTTTAATTAATAATACATAATATTGTATGATAACTTACACTAAAGATGGCGTCGAGTTTCATCAGCGAGCGTTCATCTTTCTCTAATGGAGCCAGTAACTTGTTTAACTTTGATTCCACCAGGAAACCCTGAATAAAACCATGCAGAGAAATAAAACAGTTTGAAGCATATAACCATGCAGAGAAATAAAACAGTTTGAAGCATATAACCATGCAGAGAAATAAAACAGTTTGAAGCATATAACCATGCAGAGAAATAAAACAGTTTGAAGCATATAACCATGCAGAGATATGAAACAGTTTGAAGCATATAACCATGCAGAGATATGAAACAGTTTGAAGCATATAACCATGCAGAGATATGAAACAGTTTGAAGCATATAACCATGCAGAGATATGAAACAGTTTGAAGCATATAACCATGCAGAGATATGAAACAGTTTGAAGCATATAACCATGCAGAGAAATAAAACAGTTTGAAGCATATAACCATGCAGAGATATGAAACAGTTTGAAGCATATAACCATGCAGAGAAATAAAACAGTTTGAAGCATATAACCATGCAGAGATATGAAACAGTTTGAAGCATATAACCATGCAGAGATATGAAACAGTTTGAAGCATATAACCATGCAGAGATATGAAACAGTTTGAAGCATATAACCATGCAGAGAAATAAAACAGTTTGAAGCATATAACCATGCAGAGATATGAAACAGTTTGAAGCATATAACCATGCAGAGATATGAAACAGTTTGAAGCATATAACCATGCAGAGAAATAAAACAGTTTGAAGCATATAACCATGCAGAGAAATAAAACAGTTTGAAGCATATAACCATGCAGAGAAATAAAACAGTTTGAAGCATATAACCATGCAGAGAAATAAAACAGTTTGAAGCATATAACCATGCAGAGATATGAAACAGTTTGAAGCATATAACCATGCAGAGAAATAAAACAGTTTGAAGCATATAACCATGCAGAGATATGAAACAGTTTGAAGCATATAACCATGCAGAGATATGAAACAGTTTGAAGCATATAACCATGCAGAGATATGAAACAGTTTGAAGCATATAACCATGCAGAGATATGAAACAGTTTGAAGCATATAACCATGCAGAGAAATAAAACAGTTTGTATACCAGTCAGACCAGTTAACAGGTTTTATGTGGACACTCTGCATATAGGATCTTAAACAAGTTCCCATTTTATGGTGAATTATTTTAATTTTAAGAGACTTTTGTTCATAACGAGTTTCATAAATCGTATATGGAATGGGGACAAGATTAAGATATTTCTTATCACATCATATTGCAGTCAAATATGTAAAATATAATTCAGATGGACATAAAACCGCTATGACATCAGACAAACTTTACCGCCAAAATGTCATAAAATAACTTCCTTTTAGCACCAAAACATTATGTGACATCATAACATCATGTCATACACAACGTTGGAAATTAGACTGCTCCAAAGCATTTAAATGTTTCAGTTTGAAAAACGGACATGCACAGTATCCTGGAATTTGTCAAATCCAGGAACGCAAGATAAAGCTGCAGACTTTTTTTTTTAAAACCATATGTAGATTCATTACACAGCATGCCCAGATACTATACGCACACCTGTACAGACAAGGCATTTCCTGGAATTTGTCAAATCCAAGAACACTAGATAAAGCTGTAGACTGTATTTTAAACAGTATGTACGTACGGATTCATCTAACAGCATTCCCAGACAATATATTGATAAGGCAAGATGTTTCTGGAATTGCCAAATCTAAGAAAGATCTTCATGGAATTTGTCAAATCCAAGAACTCCATACGTACGCCCCGTGTATCGGTCTATCCTCCGAGCACGTTAAAGAACCATAGGAATCTATTTGATAATAAGAGTAGGGCACGGTTCCCAGATTCCTATGTATCCTTCCCCTCTCTCTGGGGCGGCTCTAAATAACCTATACTGTGTTGATGAGCCGTTAAACATCATTCAAAATTCAATACGTACGGATTCATCACACAGAAGTTCCAAAATCATCTTGATGGTCTGCGCTGATATCTTGTCCAGGATGCTCGTCTTTTTGGGTTTTCTGTCCGCCGGGATGTTGCTGTCACCGGACTCGGATTTTTCGTCTTCATGTTGACTTGCAGCTGATAGAGTTAATTAAAACAACAAAGTCAAATATCTCACGTGGCAATGGGACACCGATGGCTCACTTCAGCGCTGCCTGTTACATAAAATAAAAGTGTGAAGAGTATGTAAAGGTCATTCATACTGACCCTTGTTTGACCTACTTTGTTAGGAACATACGGATTTTATATTGATGAAAACATTTGTGAAGTTTGAAAGCCCCAGATAAGACAGGTATCTGCATAATTACACATATTGTTTTTACCAAAAATGCATTAAACATAAAAAAATATTAAAATATTGTCGATAAATACTGAGAACCAAATTCCCACGTACTCACTACAATAGCTTACACTACAATAGCTTAAGAAAATCGCGTGCGCTCAGTCATACTGAATACTTATTTAGTTTGAGGTACTGGATGACAATCAAGTGCCTCCAGCAATTACTAGTAGATGCTTGCCTGTTTCAGCTGTTTGACACAAATTAATGCCATTTAAAAAAGACACAGAAATAATGAATATTTATAAGTGGAAGAGAAAATATAAAATATTTGTATTTTTTATGTTAAATACTAAGCATGCTAAGAGTAACATTTTTACATTAATGCTTTGCCCAAAACCTATTTTTTTCCCCCCCATTTATTAAATTAAATGTAAATACTTAATTTTTCTATTTTGTTTTATGAGTACAATACGCATTGTGCTGATAGCTTATCTGGAACACCGTCTACAGCTTCCAGTATCTTACCAGACATGGAGCTAGTAGGAGATCAATGTAGATATACGTGGGTCATTCAATAAGTTCTGTCACTAACGCATTTAAACAATTATGTGCTCATTGTGAGTGTTGATGTTTGGTACCAAATGAAAGATGTTTCAATACCATCCATTGATGGTAAAATGAATGCTGTATCTTTTGTGAAACGAAAGTTATGGAACATTTAATACACATCACTTATACATACTGAGGCATTTTCGTCCTGAGTTTTATTATGTATATTAATTGTTACTTTTTTAAATGCATGTTTCTCTTTAAGTACTTGTTGAAGACCTTTGAAATTTCTCATACATTACCAGTTATATGTGTGCATTACAAGATTCAGAATTTAAGCATGGTAGATGAAAAGGCATTGTCTTAGAAATTAACATTTTAAGCTAACGTGTAAAATTAATTAATGATAAATGGACATTAAATGGAAGGGCAGTCTTCTGAAATAGCGTTTTTGGATGATCAATATTTTCACTAAACATTGTACAAAATTCTACAACAATGTGTTGAATATGAAATTTAAACACTGAAGGACTAGGATTTGTAAAAAATATGAAACATATTAATACTATGAGAATAATTACGACATTTAAAAGATATTATAATATTTTCGTAAACAAAATGAAGAAAATCAGTGTTATTTCTGCTAAAATTAAGGTATATGCATTCACTCATATCTGGTTTGCAGCAAGACTTTCCGAATCTCGACAATCATTTTCATTGATTATGGGCGAATAACAACAGATGGCGTACAAGAAAATTTAAAAGCATAGAATTATTCAAATAATTTTTACAACGTTTTGTAACAAGGACATTTTCAGAGATGCCAGTATCCACAAAAGGTGTGGTAGGGGGAGATAATTAAGGGGTATAAATAACTGATTTTTTTTCATTTTTGTTGTGGAATTTAAGAGAGCGAACCCAGTAGTACTATAAAATACACTACTTTATCTCAGTGTAATATCCAGTTCAAAGGATATATGCCTAGTGACAGAACTTTTTGAAGCACCCTCGTAGAAGCTTATTACAGAAATTTTGAATTGAACTTTGAGAGAATGTGAAGTTTTTGTCATTATATGCTTTAAAACTTGCTACTATGGCAACTGTTGCTAAGGTACCTGTCTGTGACAAGACGTCCTGTACAAACTGATGCGCTGAAACTCCTGACTTCTTGGTGGACTCATCCATCAGGGGTCCCGTGTTGTCCAGGAAGGATCTAAGATGACAGAAATTGCATTTAATAATGATCAAGAGCCCGTCAATTAATACACGGTCTTTAAACGCCATGAAAGGCCACGACTATATGTAGAAGTAGAACTACCACAGAAGATGATGAGTACCCCTGCTTTTTTTATATAGCCATTGACGATGGGCAAAATCAAGAATAATAAATGTCTGAAATATGTCTTACAAATTCAAAATTGTTTGAGGAATGCAAGTAATAACAAGAGCTGTCGGAGAACAGCGCAGCTCGACTATTCGATTTTTCGGAGAATAATAAATTTATAGCTAGTATATACCATCAGAAAACAAGGCTACAACAATGTGGGTTGGGGTTGGGAGCACGAAATAACTATGTGTAAAAATTGACCAAAACTACACAGAAATATTTTATTTTTTTTAAACAATTAGAGTTTTGAGTGGGGTGGGGGTGGGAGAGAGGCGGGGGTGGATGGTGGGGGCAGTGGATGGAAAAAAAGAAAATTCAAGTGTGGGGCTTGGTGGGTGGTGTGATGGGGTGAGAGGCGGGGGTGGGGGGGGGGGGGGGGGAGGGTTGCAACATATATGTGTAAGAACTGACAAAAGCAACACAGAAATATGTTAAAAAAAAAAGAAAAAAATTCAAGTCTGGGGCGGGGTGGGGGGGTGGGGGTGGTGGGGTGATGGGTTGAGAGGTGGGGGGTGGGGTGGGGTGGGGTGGTGGGGCAGGGAGGGTTGCAACATATATGTTTAAGAATTGACTAAAACAACACAGAAATATTTTAAAAAAATAAATAAATTCAAGTGTGGGGCGTGGTGGGTGGGGTGATGGGGTGAGAGGGGTGGAGGGGGGTGTGGATGGGGAGGGTTGCAACATATATGTGTAAGAATAGACAAAAGCAACACAGAAATATGTAAAAAAAAAGAGGAAAAAAATCAAGTCTGGGGCGGGGTTGATGTGGTGAGGGGGGGGGGGGGGGGGGGGGGGGGGGGGGTTGCAACATATATGTGTAAGAATTGACTAAAACAACACAGAAATATTTAAAAAAAAAAAAAAAAGGTGGAGGGGGGGTACAGCATACTATAAGGAAACCAATTACAAAATTAAGTTCAGCTAGGACAAAAAAAGTAAGAGATATAGACCTTTAAACACAGCTTGCACGCAAAATTTGATGTGAAACAGACATATTTTAAGGGCTATCAGAATTTGGGTTCCATGGGAGCCCAGGGGTTACAGGAATCAAAATTACTTAAGCAGCCCTTACGATAATGCTATAAGGAAGCTAATGGCCAAATTTGGTTGTGCTAGGGTAAGAATTGTAAGAGATATAGACTTGTAAACACAGCTTACACGCAAAATTTGATGTGAAATGGGGCACATTTTATGGGCTATCATAATTTGGGTTCCGTGGGAGCCCATGGGTTACAGGAACCACAATTGCTTATGCAGCCCTTAAGATAATGCTACAAGGAAGCCCATGAACAAATATGGTTGTTGTAGGGTAAGAAATGTAAGAGATATAGACTTGTAAACACAGCTTACACGCAAACCTTGATGTGGGACGCCGACGCCAACGCCAACGCCGACCCCGGGGTGATTACATAAGCTCTCTTATTCTTCGAATAGTCGAGCTAAAAATGTGTTATGGGACACGACAGGATAGGACAATAAAGCGTGATTTCTTTATAGCCCCCACTTCACTTTGTGAAAGCGCGGGTATAAAGAAATGATAGGGGGTTACATTGG